>CAUYSK010067200.1:0-67229 GCA_963575035.1 Avahi laniger | reverse complement strand
AAAAAAAACAAAGAGTCCCAAAACAACAAATATTGGCATGGATGTGGAGAGATAGGAACACTCACACACTGTTGGTGGGACTGCAAACTAGTACAAACTCTGTGGAAAGCAAATGGAGATATCTCAAAGAGCTAAAAGTAGAACTACCATTTGATCCAGCAATCCCATTACTGGGCATCTGCCCAAAAGAAAAAAAGACACTCTACAAAAATGATATCTGCACTCAAATGTTTATAGCAGCACGATTCACAATTGCAAAGATGTGGAAACAACCCAAGTGCCCATCAATACATGAGTGGATTAATAAAATGTGGTATACATGTACCATGGAGATTACTCATCCACAGAAAACAATGGTAATCTAGCATCTCTTGTATTATCCTGGGTAGAGTTGGAGCCCATTCTACTAAGGGAAGTATCACAAGAATGGAAAAACAAGCACCACCTGTACTCACCCTTGGATTGGTACTATTTGATCAACACATATGGTAGTACCATTCATTGGGTGTTGAACAGGTGGGAGGGGGAGGAGAGGATGGGTATATTCACACCCAGTGGGTGTGGTGTGCACTGTCTGAGGGATGGACATGCTTGTAGTTCTGACTCGGGTGAGGCAAAGGCAATATATGTAACCTAAACATTTGTACCCCCATAATATTCTGAAATAAAATATATATATAAAAAGATATATATATATAAACATATGTAAATTAGGTATTTCACCTGGGGGGAAATCATAAGCAACACATCTAAGAGTGAAACATTCATCTTTTTAAGCTATACCATATAGCCAAAGACATTGGTTAGAAATATGTTTTGACAAAATATTTCTGAAGATGAATCTGGTATTATTTGAAGTAATGTTCTCGTTATTTCTCATTTAAAGGCACTCCTTGATTCACTAACATGTTACATTTGCTAACACATCATTTTTCTATCATATAAAAATTCTAGCTGCTATATGTCCAATTATATTCAATATATATGTGCCAAGCATCTTCTGTGTCCAATTATTTGTTCTCAACACTGGAGGTCTTAAAGTTTAATAGAGTTCAGTTTCTTCCTTCAAGAGACTCTAATGTAACAGCAGAAAAATATTTGTAAACAAAATCAATACAAAATGGAATAGGAGAGAAATGAGAAATTTCTAAAGTTCTATGAGTTTCTGTGGAAGAATGTGTCTCCAGCTGAGGGAAGTGGTTATGAAAATTATTTATGAATACTGGGATTTTTAATATAGGATATGAAAGGTGGATTAGATGATAGGAGGAAGGCCATGCTAAACCGAGAAACAAAACAAAAATTGTCATAGAGAAGTAAGTTCAGATTCTTCTTCAGGCATTAACAACTAGTATTTATTTATACTCCCTAGGCATCAAGATGATTACTGAGTAGTAAACAGATTATGAAACAGTACTTGTTGAATGATTAATTAAAGAAAGCCACAAATTCGTGTACTGGTTTATTGTTTCTCAAAGCGTTTTCTGCCATCTTGTAGATTTAGTTTCCTGCTTACTCAGTGAGAAAAAAGTAAATTTTTAGTAAACTATTTTGCAGTGTGGGTTTTTTTCTGTTTTCCTTCCCAAGTTTGGAATCCGTAGAGAGAAAAGGAAATAGGCAGATGGAGAAAGAAATATTGACTTTATTAATAAATTAATCTGGTATTGGAATAGGATTTCTAAAGTGGAGTCCCAAAATTGGACTGATTTACCATCCTCACAGAAACCAGAGGAGTCAGGGAGAATCCCTAAGATGGGAAATAGAATTTTATTTTTAAATCATCAAAGTTTGCTCCTGTTTTCTGCTAGAGGCAGATGAATCTGGTATTATTTGAACTAATGTTCTCATTATTCCTCATTTAAAGGCACTCCCTGCTTCACTGTCACTCTACTGCCTCATGGTCTCGGGAGAGATCATGACTCCTCTGGCCTCATTGGCTGAACCACCTCAGATGTCTTTCCATTATTCTCTATTATGACCTTCTTTTCTCATATGCATTCAGGAACCACACAAAAAAAAATTCTAGATGAATTTTTTCTCTTTTTAAAAGTTTTAAATATTAAGATCAGTACCAAGAAAGGCGCAAAAGCATAGCCTCTTTATAGCTAAGTGAAAACTTCCCAGATACCTTAAGGTGTAGGTAGTACCACAAGGTAAACAATATGAATTTTATTATGAAGCTATCCTTTAAATTTTAATAAAATGTCATTAATACAGAGAGAATATACTTTTCCTAAATATCACTGAAGATTCGAAATTTACCTGATGTGAACACATTATTTTTTGTGACAGTATGTTTATAAAGCCAGAGAGAGAGAAAAAGTTGACCGAAAAAGTGGAGATGAGCTGGCATTAACTATCACATTCAGTTTCTGGTGCCAGAATTCCAAAGACTGTTTTTAGAGATGACATTACTAAGGATTATCTCAGAAGAATAAGAGACTAGATGAAAAATTGAAGAGAAAGCTTGATTTTTCCATATGCTTTTATATTACCGTGTACCTGATTAAGCATCAGAGTTACCTAAGGAGTTGTTTATAAAATACTTATGTTCAAGCCTCATTCCTGATCTAGAGAATGACTTTTTCCCTGTGAGTGGGAATATCCAGGTGGAGAAATAATGGACACTGGCTATATAGCTAGGTTGGAAGCCTTTAACTTGTGTGTTCAGCCTCAGAGCACAGGGAAATTACCGAAACACTTCCCGTATTCCCCATTCCACCATTAACTTCCTGTCCTGTTTCCTATGACTACATTCAAACCTTAACCCTCAATAAGCTTATCTTATATGTATGATCTTTTCTTACCATATTTTTAGGAGTCATCAATTAATGCCACCGTTTTCCTGAATTAAAAAGAAATCAGACTTTTACTATGTTTCTCATGAGCAGATCATAGTCTATTTAATCCCCACATCCTCTGTTGTCCATCTTTGGCATCTGAGGATGGAGAAAACTGAAGTCACTGAGTCACATTAAATCTATGAAAGTTCATGTTTGATTTCTACCTTTCTTTTGTAGATGGACAGCCTGAGGATTACTAGTCATAGTGAGTTCACTGCCTCCTTTATGAGCATTTCTAACTTCTAAGTTAATCATGCTTGGGCGTTTTAAAGGAACACATCATTCAACAAGATCTGTTTGAAGTTTTCCTTTAAGGTGTTAGGGACTTGGAGTTATAGTGTTACCAGCCATTCTCTTCAGCCCAATGTTATGAGATGAAACAGGTGTTTTATGGACCAAATTATATTTTTTGTTACTTAAAAAGTCATATTTCTTTTCCTCTCCTCTTTTACTTTCCTGAAGAGAATTATGAAAATCTCTCATGTAGAATTTTCCAGGATATTGCTATCAAATTAGGAAATTTTCTGTCCCCTTGGAGGCCGTACACTGATCAAGCATACAAATACTGTCTTTGCTGGTATCTGTCTATTCTAAAACTTTTCCATTGTGCAATGTTTTTCTTAGCCTGATCTATATAAATCAGAAACAATATAATTATCTTTCCACCCTCAGAAAATACATGCATGCATATATCTTTAGATAATTTAATAGTCAAAGTAATAGCTAATGGTGGAAAGTACAAAAAACATAATTACAAAGAATGTATCAATTTGACTATTTCCTTGCTTCTTTAACATGTTTCTGTAAGTTTGCAATATCTATGGTTCTTATTACTCTTTTACTAAGATAGTAAGGCAGTTACTAACATTTAATAAAATAGGTCTCATGCTGAGGGAACTTATTTTGTGTGTGTGTGTGTGTGTGTGTGTTTGTGTGTGTGAGAGAGAGAGAGAGGGAAAGAGAGAGACAAAGTGATGATTAGAATCCCCGTAGCACTTGACACTGAAGATGCTGTCCATCTGTTCCTATTTTGTTTGCTAAAGTCTCTTTGTGCAAACCTCAGGACATCTCTCCTAAGTATACTCCCTAGTGATTTCCTGTTATGGACAAACTCTGAAACCACATGGAATTCAACATAGCCCTTTCATGAAGCTAAATATATCTCACAATTTTGAGATCCTCTATTACTCCATTCAGTGGCGAAGTGATTTTTCAGTTGTTGAAGGTTAAATGGCCTCTCTGGAAGTCAACACAGGAGCAGTAGTGCACAAATCTGTGCGTTGTGATTTTTTTCTCTTTTACCTTCTGTATGGGCAACACTCTGGTTGACATACTTAAAAATACCAAATCAAAAGTTTTGCCTTTTTTTTTCCTTTCATATAAAAATACATTTTAAATTAAAAGATGGCATTTGAAAGACCTTTTTGTGATATGGTTACCATAAATATACAAAATTTTTAAAATGCATTGAAAACAAGAAGGAAAATTTGTTTCCTTCTCTTTTATGATTATGTAAAATATATTCTAAAGAAAACATATCAACAAACCCTACACACATATTATTTGGTGTCCATTCTCTTCCTGGAAACTGGTTAGTTTGCGAAGACATTTAAAACAAAACAGAACATTCTACCACAATACAGGAGTCACTGTGTCCAAGAAGGATTTATTTACAATGACTAAAGACTATATTTTTTGTGGATTGTTCAATGATACTGTTTAGTTCTTAGCCACTATTTCACCATACAGAGAGCAACTTTTTATCAAAATACAGTAAATTCTTACTAATAAAAAATTCTTAAGAGAACTATATCATGTGTTTTGGGGGGTGGTGTGAGAGCCGGAGATAGCAGAAATTTCTGAAACTAAATTTTATTGATTCAGTAGTTCTTAAGGATTTCAAAATGTAAATGTAGTCCTGTATTCCTAAACAGAGGATGTGGGTATCAATTAACCACTTCTTGATGAATCAGGTCTACATTGCTCTACATGTTCTAAGATAATGATGCTCTCAGGGATTAATGAAGTATAGATTTTTTTTCGTACACTAATTTATACCAGCTATGTTAGATTTTTTTTTTCCTTTTTATCCAACTTACTTTCCCTGGTTACTTCTGTTGCTGTCATAGTGTTATATTAGATAGTGATCCTCACTTCTGATATTTTTCTTTGTATTTAATTTAATCTGATAATCAGATAGCCTCCAAATTAGAAATTTTGTAAAAGTTGTGCAAATAGGCCTCGGGTGAGCACTTGTATCTTTAAGAAAGAGTTTTACATGATTTTTATATATGTTTTTATATTTGAAAAATTGTTCTTCTCTTTTGGAGGATAGTTGAATTTGCCAGAGACAGGACATCAGGTTGCCTTTCAAGCTGTCAACAAACACTCCAGTTGTTCTAGACATGGTAAGATTGCATTTTCTAAACACTTAAATTTACATGTGTTCACGTGATTTAGTTGGCTAACAAAATGTGAACAGAAGAAACATGTATCACTTCTAGGCCAAAGTTTTAAGAGCCTGTGTGAGAATTAACACATTGTCTTACTGCTTACCATGGTGATCCTGGAGGTGGGTGTCAAGATGAAGCCACTGTCAATCTGGCTCTCTTAAGTGGCTCTGATAAGGGCAGTTCCCCAAACTATGGTGGACATACAGTATGAAATAAATCTATTTTTTATAAGGAATTGAGACTTGGGTTGTGTGTTATCAAAGGTAATCTAGACTTTTCTGACCAATATAGAGAAGTTGAAAATAAATTAAACATTAGTATAAGAGGTCATTTATTCATAAGCTGTTGGACTCTTAATGGTAAGACAGAAAGAAAGAGGTAAGTTAGAATGTCCCAACTTCTATCAATAGGTTCCCCCAAAATTTCATAATAAACGTGTAAATGGGTGAGGAAGCTACTAAAAATATGGATTACAAGAAAGACAATCATTAGTGAATCTATAAAAGGTCTTATAAGTATCTTTCTAAATGTTTCCTGAAATAAAATTGCTATCAACAGATTATCAATTTTTTTAAAAGAAATGAAACAGTAATAATTACAAATAATCAATTTCCATTAGATAATTTAGTTCTGTAATGAATACCTGATGATGTTAACACATGGTTGGTGACAGCCATGACAATGGCAGTGAGATGGAAGAAGAAGAGTTGAACTGGTATTGGGAAGAGGAACCCTCAGACATCAAAATCAACACCAAGTTCAATGTTTCCCATTACATTCAACCACACTAGAAAAATTTTCTAGAGTTGCAAAACTGTTGGTCATTGCAGCTTATATTTGAGTCTTCATTGTCTCATTGAAAATAGAATATAACATTTTAATTAACATTTATAAATATTTTGTTGATGTTATTGTACTGTTCTTTCATCTTAGGAATCTGTGGGTAAATGAAGAAAGAGTTTTTCACAGTGGCTGAACTTTTGAACAAGCTGAATAAAATCTACATGGGCTGACCTCACCTTCATTCTATTCTGTGGTTAACACAAGAGACAAAGAAAAGCTTCTGTGCCAGCGCTCTCCCCTCTTTCAGGCTGAGTCATTTCCTAAGAGGCTCTTTATGCCTTAAAGTAGGCTACTGGCAGATACACCTCAGGGGTACTTTAATTATGTCCAAGCAAACCTGGGGCTGGCAGTCTTTTAAATCACAAAGCATGTAGAATATTTTCAAACAATTTCATTAAGTCATTCCCAATACTGAAACTAAAGATTTTCTCCCTTTCCAATATTATGCAAATTATAGGTTGATTAACATTAAATAAGCAGCTAACAATATTATTAACATTCATTCTAAAAAACACTAGATTAGGAAACTTGGTTTCTTCTAAACACATATTCTAGGTATAAATGAAAATACAAAAATATTCAGTTTAATAAGGGGAAATTTTAGTTAAAAAATTAAATGACCTTTATGAATTAAATAAAAATAATTAGATTTATTTAAAAAAAGATCTGAACAAATGTTCTTGATAAAAAAAAAAAGAAAATACTCTTAAAATTAATACGTAAATTTTTATTTAAGTTAGTTTCCTAACCAGCGTCAGTTATTTTTTTAATTGTTTAAAATAATCTTAAAAGTTTATGTAGAAATAAACAAAGGCAGCCTGAATATAGCAGAGATTATAAAACATAAAATTATGTTGCGAATTTTAAATCTTTTGCATCTAAATTTTAGAGTCAGGTTATCAATTTTAACAATGAAGATGTTTGGAGTATTGATTGGGGTTATGTTCGATTTATAGATCACTTAGAGAAAACTGACATAGAAAATATATTTAGTGTTCTGATCTGTGAACATATCTCTAAATTTACTTTTGTCTTTATTATTTTCAATGTTTCAACAGGTAGGTTACAACTCTGCCTTAACCTTCCTTTCCTGCTTTTTGAGAACCTTGATGTCAGTCAAAAGGGAGAAGTTGGGCTCTTTCATGTCTTTCCTGGTCATGCATGCAACCCTTCGCATGCTTGGTCTTTTAGCTTCCCAGTAATATGTGGAAGCTTTCCAAAATTTCCTACAGACCTCCGATACCACAAATAAAAACAGGGCTATGAGTGAGGATTTCTAGGGCACTGCCAGAGAGGTCGGATAATGTCAATTCCCTGTGAATAAGAGTTTACAGGAGTTCCAAACCCATTCTGCCTGCACCAGTGGTTGCTAGGCTACTATTTTTAAATAAATACTATGATTGTGAGTCATTTGGCTTTTAGGGTGCATATAAACACCACAAAGCTCACTGTTCTTACTGAAATACAGCCATTTTCTTGAATAGTTTCTCCTTAGATAGGTGCATGCTTTAATTTTCAAAGTTCCAAAAAAGTCGACATTGATAATTTTTGCCAAAAATTTTCTTTGGTTTTATGGAGGGAAAGATTTTTGATTTTCATTTGTTTGTTTGTTTGTTTTGTTTTTTTGCTTCTGAATTACAAAGACAAGAGGGGCAGATTTTTGAAGTTCCTGACTACCATTTCCACTAGTAGTTACTTTTTTTTTTTCCTTTTTTTTTTCTTTTTTTTTGTTTTTTATTTTTTCCGTGTTGAACTGGTTAGGACTACATCAAAATAATGAATGTAAGTAATGAGAGCAAATATCCTTGCCTTGTTCCTGAACTTTGAGGTTAACTAGACAGTCTTTCACCATTGAGTATGATGTAGATATTTTAAAGATACACTTTATCATAATGAGAAAGTTATCTCTCAGTTCTAGTTTCCCAAAAACTTTTTATTTAAATTTTTTTGGTTTTATGAACTGTTTCTTCTGCATTCTGAATCTATTGAGATAATCATGTTTTATTCCTTTTTTCAGTTATGCTGTTTTATTCTCTATATATTGCTAGAGTTAGTTGCTATCATTTTGTTCTTTTTTATTGTTCATAAGAAATTTGATTGATATATCTATTTTTTTCACTGCTTGTTTAATCAACTGAGGAAAAAATTTCAACTATCTCTATACTTGTATATTTATATATTTTTCCTTTCAATTTCATCTTTTTTCCCCCATGGATTGTGAAGCTTTTTTATTAGGTGCATTAACGTTTAGGATTGTTATATCCTCTTGTTGAATTATCTGTTATTATAAAATGTTTCTCTTTTCTTTGGCAACATTCCTAGCTTGGAAACCTTCTTTGTCTGATATTAATTTATTTAATCCAGCTTCCTTTGATTATCATTTTAATAATATAACTTCTAAAACTTTTTACTTTCAGCCTATTGGTATATTAATATTTAAAATTGATTTATTATATAGCACATATAGTTGGGTCTTGCTTTTTATTCAGCTTGATCTTTGTCAATAAATTGGAGTTTTAAATTATTCCAGTGACATTGAACATAATCATCAATACAGTTGACCTTAAACCTACCATATTGCTGTTTATTTTCTGTTTGTTCCTTTTGTTTTCCATTCTTTCTTCTTCTTTCTCTGTCTTCTTTTGAGTTAATTGAATACTTTTTATGATTCTACTTTCTCTTCACTATTGGCTTATCACTCTCATCTCTTTGTTTGAATTTTCAGTAGATATTCTAGGGTTGACAATATACATCTTTAACTTGTCACAGTTTATTTTCAAATATAATGCCATTCGCTATATCTTGAAAGAAGATAATAAGACTTTACATCTGTTTCACCCCTTCTGTGCCACTGCTGTGCCATTATTATTTCTATATATGCTATAAAATATATAATACATTTGTATCATTTTTGTTCACAGTTGATTATTTTAAAAGAGATTTAAGCAAGAAAAGGAATATCTTTTGTATTTGTTATATAATTGTAACTTATGGCATTTGTCATTCACCTATGTAAATTTAAATTTCTACCTGATATCATTTTTATTCTGCCTGAAGAACTTCCTTTAACGTTTGTTATAGTTCCAATCTGCTAATGATGAAATCTTTCAACTTTTATTTGTCTAAATCATTTTTATTTCACTTTCATTTTTGAAAAATTCTTTTGCCGGGTAGAAAACAGTCCGTTTGACAGTTTTGGATTTTTTTCCCCCAACAAGCACTTTAAAGATATCACTATATTTTTTTCTGGCTTGCATAAATTTTGATAAGAAGGCTTTGCCATTTTTATGTTTGTCCCTTTGTACATAATAGGTCTTTTAGCCCCCTCTGGCAGCTTTTAAGATTTTTCTCTTCATCATTGGTTTTAGAAATTTGATTTTGATATGCCACGATGTTCTCTTTGTGTGTATTCTGACGGGGGTTTGTTTAGCTTCTTAGATGTGCTGGTTCAGCTTTTCACCAAATTTGAAAATTCTCTATTCTTTCTTCACATACTATCTCATCACCCAATCCCCACCCTCAGTGTCTCTCCTTATGATCTCGAACTCCTCACCTCAAGTGATCCTCTCTCCATGGCCTCCCACAGTGGTAGGATTACAGACGTGAGCCATCAGGCCCGGCCTTTCCTTATGAATCTAATTACACATGTTAGAATACAGTTTTTACTGCACAGCTCACTGGGCTCTTTTCTTTTTCTGGTCTTCTTTTTTTTTTTTTTTCAGATCTCTGTGCTTCATTTCTATTCCTATGCCTTCATTTTCAAGATCTTTTCTTCTGAAATGTCTAATCTGCTGTGAATTCCATCCAGTGTACTTTTTATTTTAGTGTGTTTTTTAATAGATTTTCATTTTTAATGTTTTATATCTATTTATCTCTTTATCATGTCCATATATTTTTACCTTCTTGAATTTATAACATTTATTTATTATAGATTCTTTTTGTATTTAAAAATGTTATCATCTCCCAATTCTGCCATCTCTTTTATTTATGAGTCTGTTACTGTTGATTAAATCTTCTCATGATTATGAGGGAGATTTGCCAGCTTCATTGATGGGGTGACTAAATGTTATGTGAATTTTATGTTGTCGAGTGCTGGATTTTATTTCTTTAAATAGTGTTGAAATTTGTTCTGGTACACAATTAGGTTATTGGAATCAGTTAAATCCTTGCTTTTAAGTATCTTGGGGTGTGCCTTGAGTAACCTTTAGTTGAGGGTTAATTTAGACCTTCTACTAAGGTGGTATCCTTCTGAAGTTTTCCTCATGTATTACAAGTTTCCACTCTGGCTTATGGGAATAAACAAAAACAAAACCAAAAAATTATCCCCAGCTTTGTGTAGGGTCTGTGAATTGTTGCACCTACTCATTTCCAGTGGTTCTTTCCGTGCTCAAGTGGTTTCTTCTACATATGTATAGATCAGATAAAGAGTCAAGAAGATCCCTTGGTAGATTCTAGAGCTTGCTTTCATTCTCTCTCTCTCTCTCTCTCTCTCTCTTAGCCATGGTAGTCCATTTTCAAATTTTAGTCAATCAGACCCTTTAATATTTCATCTCTGTACTCCTAAATCAGCATGGCTGCTTGGTTCTACTTGGGTTTACCTTCTCTATGCTACAGCATAAGGACTGATTCAAGGCCAGTGATTTTCAAACTGACACCATTTTGATCCTTAGCAGACATTTGCAATATCTGATAACATTTTAGGTTGTTAAAACTAGGGTGGTTCTACTGTATTACTACTTTGAAGCCAAGGATGCTGCTAAACATCCTACAATGTACAGGATAGATCCCCACAACAAAGATTATCCAGTCCAAAATGTCAATAGTATACCAGTTTGGAAAACCTTGCTTTAGGTAGTTTCCAGGAAATACCATCATTCTCTCAGGGATCATAATTCTACATGGCCTAATATCCCAAAGTTGCATTTTGTTATATTTTATCCAATTTAGTCCTGAATTTAGTTGTTTAAGGTAGAAGTATAAATTCAGTATTTCTTACTGCATCATGGCATAAAATGAAACTCCTTCTTGCCTCTTGATAATAATAATCATATACTCCTTATTTTCTTAACTTGCTCATGTACTCAAACTTTATACATAAATTTTATAGATCCTTTGAACCTGTAGACTCCTGCTTTAAATTCCCTTCTAATCTCACTTGTACTCACAATGCAAGGGTAAGGTGTGGATTAGAGTTAACTTATATTTGAGGATGCTTACTTTGTACAATGGAAGGAAATTATAATAAAGAGAACAACTTATGCCTCATTTTTATCTCCAAAACTACTCTTGAAGCCCACAAACTATAAAATATCTTTGGCAAGTTTTCTGCAATGTGTCTGCCTGCTACCTCTCAGTTCCACTTCTCCAAAGCTTTAGCCTGGTTCCATTAGGCAGAGGCACATTTCCACCACATTTAGGGAATTGCTGGCTAATCTACTGAAAAAGGAAACAATGGAGAGAAAAGCTCAGAGAGAAGGTCTTCCTTCTTGGGCCTAGTCAATGGCATATCTTTCACGTTTTTAATTTAAATCCCTGAATCAGCAGTTCCTCCCAGGATGGACTAACATCAGGAATGATCATTCCTGTCATCGGAAACTCAAATCTCTAAGTATAGCTTCACCTATGAGACATTAGTACGTGTTCCAACATATAGGTTATTATGTCACCTTTACTAAACTGAGACCAGTTCTTTATCATGTTTTCCTTGCAGCAAAGTGAAGAGCATGACAAACATCTTTTAGTTTTTCTGATCTTTTGGAAGCGGCTATTCATGCAAAAGCAAAAACATGGTTATTTCTAGTGTAGTGGTTAATTGCTCAGACTGAAATCGAACAATTCAATTTTGGATTTTATTTAACACTTAGTTTTGTGACCTTAGAGAAGCTAATGTATCTATATGTGTCTCAGTGTTCTCATCTAGGGTTTTGGATATACCATCCTGGGATAAAAACATTTTCCTCAAATGACAATGATAATTCTTTCAGTGATGTTTGATAATATTTTGTGCTTAATTCAACATAACCAAAAGAGTTGAGCAACAGGTTAAAAAACCCCCAAAGCACAGGCCCTAATGAAGTTTTAACTTAATTCAAAAAGTTGTAGCTCCAACAGTTTCTTTTTGAAATTCACTGTAAAGGAAAGTGAGTACATGAAATATTACTGCTACTGGTATCTGCAGTAAAGGTTAGACACCAAAAACAGGCAATATATGTCATCTGCCGTAAGGAAAGTAGAGAAAGAGAAATGAAAGCAAGGAAGGGAAAAACAGGAAGAAATTGCTGTTCTTGGGAATTGGGTGGCTCTTTCATATGATAACCCCCACAATTCTTGCAATAAAACTACAAAGTAGGCCGGGCCTAGTGGCTCATGCCTATAATCCTAGCACTGTGGGAGGCCGAGGCAGGAGGATTGCTTGAGCTCAGGAGTTCGAGACCAACCTGAGCAAGAGCAGAACTCTACCATAAATAGAAAGAAATTAGCCGAACAACTAAAAATAGAAAAAATTAGCCAGGCATGGTGGCGCATGCCTGTAGTCCCAGCTACCTAAGAGGCTGAGACAGGAGGATCACTTGAGCCCAGGAGTTTGAGGTTGCTGTGAGCTAGGCTGACACCATGGCACTCTAGCCAAGGCGAGAGAATGAGATTCTGTCTCAAAACAAAACAAAACAAAAAAACTACGAAGTAGTTATGCTTGTCATTTTATTTTATAGAAGTATGAAGTTCAGAAATGCATTTCAGAAAACCTGTTCTGTAAGATGGTACTAGAATTCGAGCACAGGGCTTCTAGCTCTAGCATGTTTAGCTGAAGTACAGCATAGGGATCCAACTCTTATTTCCCTCGAAAAAACAGGTGAGAGGATGCCCAATAATCTTTTATTTTTCCTGTTCTTCACTTTGATGTCATAAAAATTCATCATAATGTGGCAGATTAAATAATTTTTCTTTTTAATGCAAACTCAGTACCCAGATATCCCTCAGCTTCTTTAGATTACTCCTAAATAGGCTAAATACACTAGGTTTCAAACTTTCCACTAACCACTAATTTATCTAACAAAGGCTGTCAAAACTGATTTGATATAACAAGCAGTAGTATATATTTTTTTAAATGTCTAATATGTATGGAGTATGATTGTTGCCAAATTTTGAAGCTGCATTTCTGAACATCATTTTATATTTGACCAATGTTTAAAGCTCAAAAACGCATATAGTCCTATTTTAAAGATTTGAGTTTCAAGAACATCTATTTATTTTCCTTTGAGGGCAGTGACATTTATTGGACAGCTCAGGACTCTGCCATTGGCTCTTTGCAAGACCTTGTGCAATCTCGGTCCATTTATTCTCTTAAGCTAGTTCCCAAGGTGAAAGAAAAAAATGTTTACTACATATCTAGCTACAAAATTGTTATGAGAACTGAGCTAATACTGAGAGTGTTTTGAAATTATGGTATGAAGGATGATATTCATGTTGCCAATGTGATCAGTCCTGCAATGGCTATAAAAGAGTGTACAATTGATGGTGTGGTTGGGATCGATCTGGTGAGTGAGATAAATCAGCATATAATTTCAAACTCATGGCAATTCTCTATTTTTGGCTATTATATGAACCAGAACAAAGGTCAAAGCAAGTGTAAATCTACCAATCACCAAAAATCAATCATCAAAACTAAATTGTATACATCTGTGCTATTTTTGAATTGTATTAATACTCACTTCTACTATTTCTTTAAACAAAAAACATTCATCTTAATGCCTCTGTCTACCAGATGATATTAAAGAGATTGTATTGGGAAAAAAACAAATAAAAAAGAATTAGCACACCATTTCAGATACTTTTCCCTTGATATTTAGAAATAAAGCAAACTTCAAGTCTCAATACATAAAAGGGCATAAACATCTGGAAATCATAAGTTCACGTTATTTCTTCTTTTTCAGGAAAGGGGTGTGGGTGGAAGTGGTAGTTATTTGAGTATTTTACTGAGCCATTTGTTTTGGTCTTAAACACAGTCTTAAACAGTCTTAAAATCAAAAACACAGTCAATATTCACTGAGTGGTTACTTTTACGGTACAAATCTACCAAAGGTTTCTGCTTTTTTCCTACCTGTTTCTTTTATAGTACTGTGGGGTTAATGTTACTATTCACCCCATTTTATAAATGGTACAAGTGAGACTTAGAGTGACTTACTCAAAGCTACAGAGCTAGAGAGCTGCCACACTGGGGTCAAACTCAGGCAAGTTGACTATAAGTTGTAGAAAATGTAATCACTTTACCATACTGCCTAATGTTAATGGCTATGAAAAAGGAAATCATCTAAATCTTCTTATACACAGAAGAAACATACTTATTGCCAGTGGTTCTCAAAGTGCAGTTCAAATTAATTTCATAAGAACAATACAAATAAGGAATCAAATGAAGAAGGAGGAGGAGAAGGAGGACAATGAGAAGAAGCAGGAAGAGGAAGAGGAGGAAGAAAGAAAAGAAGAAGAAGAGGAGAAGGAGGAAGAGTAGTCGGAGGAAGAAATTTGCCTTTTTCACTCATTCTCTCAAGAGTGCACAGTAGAATTTTCTAAAGGCTATATGATGTGTGATTTCACAAGAGAGTAAATACTGAAAAAGACATAAAAACAAAGCTGTCTTCTATTAAGCCAGACGTTAAAAAGAATTGTAAAATTGTAAAACAGTGCCACTCTTGTCACTAAATTATTTTTGTTTTGAAATTATAGCTATTTTCATAGAAAATAGCTTACTTATTTTAAGATATAATATGTTCATTTTTAAGTGAACAAATAAAGACAAAATTTTGAAATTTTAATTTTTAATACAGTATGTATTGCTAGATATAGCCCATATAAACAACAGCACTTTAGAAGTCCAATACTTTTTTAATAAAGGAAAGGGGTTCTGAGACCAAAGTGTCTGAGAACCACTGGTCTAGGGCATTTCAGTTAAACACCATTTCCCCTACCTGGGTCAAGTTAGCCAGATCTTCAGAAAGTCTAGATATTTTAAAACAATATATTTGCTTGGGTAGATTTATTGCCTCAGCCTATCGCCGTTCTATAAAGTCCTTCCCAAACTTCACTCTGAAAAATCTTTTTTGTGTGTATAAAGCCTGATTTTGTCTGCTCAAGGTTTGCAAAGGTCACTGGTTCAAAATCAATGGAGTGTTTTTTCATTCTTTTTAATGCAAGATCAAGTTGGTTTTGACTTGGTACCCAGTACTTTATAATAACCCACTGAGCACATGAAACTAAATGAGAGAAACTGTATTGAGCGAGTGGTGCTGTTGAAGTTTTCATAACTTTGCGTTGCTAGGAAACTTTACCATCAGCTCAGAGTTTAAACTTGGAGCATCTGCTTCATTTAAAGTTTGGCTTCCAGGCAGTATAGATTGCATTGAGCATTGGGAGGGGGAAAAAAAGCAAAGGCAAAACCAATTACTTTCTAAAAACAACGACAATGTTAAAAGTCTTGAAAGTGGAGAGTCTTGTGCTATATTTGTAATTATATCCTTTGGAAAGTGTTGCTAGAGGGGTTGTCTTTCTGCTAACTCATAAAGCTAAAGTCCACAGAAGTCAGGATCACTCAGGTTCAAAGTTTTAAGAAACATAGAGTGAGAATTGAACGATGACTTCTTAGCCTTTGAGGAGGAAGTCGGGGGGTGGGGGGAATATTCTCTGTGCTATTGACCTGCATTTTAATTCGTTCTTCTCATGAAAATCACTACTTCACAGAAAAATTTTATGTTGTTTGCAGACCATATATTAAACTCTTTTTAAATTCTTTCCTCTGGCCCCTTTTCTTATTCTTTCATATTTCATCACTTACAGCCAGTCTATAACAGGAAAAAAAAAGGACTTATACTGTATTGGTCAATTATTTGTATTTTTTATACAAACTGATCCAGTAGCCTAGCACCAATTTTTTCAAAGCAAGTCTGCTTAAATAAATACTAACATTTTCACTGTTCCATATGAGAGAAAAATAAATTTCTATGCCAGTGAATAGAATGAAATATCTCAGGACCCTTGTCCAACAAAAGCAAGGTGTGTTACTATTTCTATGTGAACAACTCCAAATCCTAAAAAGCTGAATGATTTCTTCTGTTTTACAGCATTGCTACATTTATACCCCAGAGAAGTTTGCAAATTAAAAAAAAAAAATGAGCATCAAGGGTAAAAGAAGAACCAAAAAAACAAAAGATGGGCTGGAAGAGGATTTTACAGTTTTTCAGGAAATGTAACTCATTTGCTAAACTTTCTTTCTCGACTCTCTTATCTTAAGGTTCCTTCTAAAATGAGGAAACAGTTTTTAATATTTCCTTCATGTGGGAAAATATTGTGGATTTTCAGTATTCATAGACTTCCTGCTGAGGATTGCTGTGGGAGTCTGCTCTGGGCTCCCAGTGACAGCCCACGAGGCTTGGGAGTACCAACGTCCATGCATATGGGTGGCTTGAATTGTGGGGGCCCCTGCTGTATACCTAAGCGGTCCCCAACTGTTTTGGCACCAGGGACTGGTTTCATGAAAGATAATTTTTTGGGGGGATGGGGCAGGAGAGGACAGAGCTCAGGCAGTGATGTGAGTGATGGGGAGTGACTGCAAATATAAATGAAGCTTCCCTCACTCACCCACTGCTCACCTCCTGCTGAGCAGTTGGGTTCCTGAGTTTCATGGAAGACTATTTTTCCATGGATGGGGTAAGGGGGGACCACAGAACTGGAAGAATGAGACAGTGGTCCTGCATCACGGAAACTTCATCCATGATTTCTTAGTCATGATCCCTGACCCACCTTGAAATACAGTGGCTGACCTTTTCTTGTCTTTGGATCTCCAGATGAATTACCGGCTTATGTAATAATTTTGCCTCCCTACTGACACCAGCATTATTTGTGTTGCTCTGGGTCTAGTTTCCACCTCCCCACTCTCTACTCATACCCCAAGTCATTAGTCTTTATTCACTCTGTGATTGGTTCTCTGATTAAATCTCTTAGATCTTCTAATTTGAAATAGCATATTTCAGAGTCAACTCTTATACTTGGTACTTTTGCTACTTCTACAGATTGAATACTTATGTTTATATATAAACATATATATATGTTTATATATAAACATATATATATATCTATATATATTCTTCATTTAAAATATTTTTTCTTAATTTGTATTACTTACCTGTTGAAAGACCATACAACACTAAATGCTTTTGGATTTTTCTCTTATCCCTAATAATTTATAAATTTCCAGGTTTCTTTTCTCAGATGAATTTTATTTCAATTTCACTACACTACTGAAATTTCCTAAGGGTAATGTGATAATATTTATTGACTAACTTTCATACTTCTATTGTCAAATGAAATAGAGTTGAATTAAAGTCTAATGCAGTCCCATAAAAATTGCATACCTTTCTTTTAAAACCTCTTTTTATACAGGCAGCCAAGATATTCAAAGTTGGTTAGATAAACAAAAATTTCATTCAAAAAAAGTTCTTGAATCTATCTTTAGTTAATGGGAAAAGTTTTAAAGTTTGGCTTTAAATATAATAAATTGTTATGGGTTAGTAGTTAGTGTTAGTAGTATAGGCATGTACAGAATGTTAGATCCACATGAACAATTTCATCCTTTGTTTTTGATAGTCTTGGAAGATGAATGAAAGTAATGCAACTGAACTATTCTTTTTCTTGAAGTAAAATAGTTCTTTAGAATTGTTTGAAAGAGGTTATGATGACTTTTTAAAAAATCTGGTTCAAAACTTATCTCCTGCAGTAAGTCTTCCCAGATAAATCTATTATTACAGATCTCTATTTTTGTATTTTGCTTTTTTACTTCCACTGTACAATCCTTTGCCTTCTTATTAATTGCTTTGGTAATCTTCCTTAACTGCTGTCATGTTTACAAGCCCTCAGAGAATTCTCCTTTCTTGGAACATGAAGATCAAGATCTCTGTCAGTGATATTCTTTAGCCTGGACAGAGCATTCTGTATACAGTTGGCATTCAGTTAGGGCTACTGTTGGATTATGTTTCTATTAATCTAAAAGTGAGTTATTCTGGAAAAGAGCTGCTGTAAAAACTGCCAAAGTATTTTAAAATTTTATTTATTACTTATAAGTAACATTTTTGGAGAAGCAACCTGGGATGAAGGGTAATTACATGAATCTCAGATCATTTTTTTACATTTCTTGTCTGCTAACAAGTATTTGACTTCATTTAAAGGATTAGTGCTGCAATTGCAAGGGGAAAAGGAAATTATTTTCATTCAGATTCTTTAGTCCATACAAACTATTCAGTTATCATTCTTTCTGTAGCCATGTATTTTAAGCTACCTATCGGGAGTATGAAATAAGCTGTTGGTATTACCCATTAACTCTCATGAATTATAGCTACCTGCTTTTTAGTTTTGCTTAAGGAATTTAAACCTTTTTGCCATTTTGCATTATCTTGTTGAATCCATAGTATTTTGTCTGCTAACTTTTCCTTCCTTTCTCCATTTTCACAAATATGTTACCTAATTACAAGTTGAGGAAATATGTTTTATAAATTCTTTTGTGTGATGTTTGAAAACAAATTAGAAATCTCACACAATGTTTTTCTCTTATTAAAAACAATATTGCCAGGCCTTACTTCAAACCTTATTTTTTTTAATCATCTTTCACAGATGTATTTATCTCCTCTATTTTGCCTGAGCAATGTGTGACTATCAAGAAGACTTACTGACACTTTTTTTTTAAATGAGGAAATTGAACAAAATTCTGTTGCTTACATAATCAACTACAGGAACTACGTTAAGCTCTACATATTCTAGATCACTCAATCCTAACAAAAATAAAACTGATTCCAAAGTCTATTGTTGATGTTTTTCATTGTTGAGTTGAATTTATTTTGTGGCATTTAATCAGACAAGTTATTTTCATGCAATAGTTACTCCATGGCTTGATTTACTTCTTCTTCAATTTATTTTCTTTTATTTTTTAATGTCATCCATTCCTTGTTACCTGAAGAAAATCCTTCAACATTTCTGGTGGGGCCAGTTGGCTGGCAATGAAGTCCTTTAATTTTTTGTTTATCTTAGAAAGTCTTTCTTTCTCTTTCACTTTTAAAAGATAATTTTACTGGATATTGAATTTTAGGTTGGTGGGGTTTTTTGTTTCAACATTTTAAATGTTTTACTCCCCTTTCTTCTTGCTTGCGTGGTTGCTGATAAGAAATCTACTTTAATTCCTATTCTTGTTCCACAATAGACAACAAGCCTCCTTCCTCTGATTTCTTTTAAGATTTTCCCTTTGCCTTTGGTTTCCAGCCATTTGAATATGATATACTTAGGTGTAATTTTGGTATTTATTCTGCTTAGTGTTCTCTAAGCTTCCTAGACTTGTGGTTTGGAGTTTGTCATTAATTTTGCAGTGTTCTTGGCCCTTATTTCTTCTATTGGCCATTTTTATTTCACTAATACTTCTATTATGATTTCAAATACTTTATTCCTTTCTTTTCTTTCTTGTATTTCAATTATGCGTGTATCTTTTAAAAATTTCCAGTAGTTCTTGGATTCTTGGATGCTCTGCTCTATTTTTTTCATTCATTTTTACAGTTTGGAAGTTTCTATTGACCTATCTTCTGCTCATTGATTCTGTTCTTAGCTATGTCCAGTCTGCTGATAAGCTCATGAGATAAAGACATTCTATTACAATGTTTTTGATTTCTAGCTTTTTAAAAAGTTTTTGTTAGGTTTTCATCTCCCTGCTTACATTATTCATCTGTTCCTGAATGTTGTCTTCTTTCCATTAGAATACTTATCAGTCATTTAAAATTTCCTGAGAATTTCGGCATTTGTGTCATAACTGAGTTTGGTTCTGGTGCTTACTTTACCGCTTCAGATGGTGTTTTTGTTTTGCTTTTTGGCATATCTTGTAATTTTTGTGTTGAAAGCCAGACATATTTCATCAGGTAGTATGATCTAAGGTAAACAGGTCTCTAGTGTGAGGATGTATATTAAGCTGGCTAGGAGTTGGGCTGTGTTTAGTATTTGTTGTAGCTGTAGGTGCCAGAGGTTTCAAATTCCACTAGTGTTCTTTTTATCTCTCCTCCTGACTTTGGGGTTCCCTATGTTCTCCTCCTCAAAGAGAGCCTGAGCCACACTGCTGTCTTGGCAGTAACACATTACAATGACACTAGAATCCTGTTGTGGTTGATAAAGTGGAGAGGAGAGACATTGTTCTATAATCTCTCATTTCAATTTCTGTCTTTAGTGAGCCTCCTCCTCTGGCCTGTTTCTTCCTCAGCCCATTAGATAAAACAGAACAACTAGGGGCAACAGGAGTAAAAATGTCCTTCCCCCATAAATGGCTCTGGTAAGGGCTTTCCCCATAAAGAATAGCTCTTTGCTATAGAAAAAGCTCTGGGCATATTTCACAAGGGTTCCTTTTTTCCTCCACTGCCAAAACATTGAGGGAATCTGTCTCAAATATTCCCAGTAAGAACCTAGTGGGCTTCTTGGAGGCAAAACCAAGAAAAGTATGGGGATTTCCCTAAAACTGCAGCTGCCAGGGTTTTCTCATGTCTACACTAGTCCACACTCAGCCTCTAGCAATTTGTCAAAATTACCGCTTAACTATTCCTACCACTTTATGACTCCAGCTGTTTCTGCGGCAGGTAAACAGATTTCAGCTGTGATTTTCCGTATTCTCCTGTCTCTCCAGATGTGACGATGGCTATTTTTTCTGAAATATGATGAATCCAATAGCACTCATTGAATTTTAGTTTGTCTAGTTTTTTGTTCTCATAATGATGGAGGTGATGACTTTATAATTTTTTACATGAAGTTGTTATGGATTTTTAACAACACACATTTATTCAAAACAATGTTAATTTGTTTGCTCAGCAAAAAATTTTTGAGCACCTAATATATATGCTAGGCAAAGAGGAAGCAACCACAGTGTGTCTCTGCAATCCAGTTCCACTGGAAAAGTACATGCTGATTTTTTGCTATCCTCATTGTTAGAAGGGGTGCCAGGATTCTCTAAAATAAAAGCTGTCTTTTCCATTTCTGCAAGGCTGACACACTGTCAGATGTGTAAATTCTATGCAGAGGTATTTGTTTCCTCCTCCTGGTGTCAGGCTGTTGAGTGTGATTTGTACTTCCTGCTGCTTTGCTTCAAGCAAGGGAGGAGGTGACAGCTCCTATTTGAAGAATTAGACTAATTGCAATAAACATCCAAGGTTCTCAAGGAATGTGCAAATATAGAAAATCAATTTTATAGTATTATTATCCAATTTTACAGTGTGTAATAATGTATTTATGAAGCTTCAGCTTCAAAAATAGAAATAAAGATGATGAACATAAACAAAAATAAAACCAAAGTAGGCTCCATGCCCAGAAATCTAGAGCAATAAACTAAGTGCAACAGGAAAATATAGCCAAAAAGGAAGAATCTTCAGACACACACAAAAAAAGTCCTTTGAAAAATACTTTCTCCCAAACTGAAAGAGGATTGAACATCTTAGCTGTAGTAGGAAAGCAAGACTTTCTACAGAAAGAGACCTTAAGAAATGTCTATATCAACCCTCTTAATTTAATGATCAGGAAATCAATGATCAGAAATTATGTCATACTGGCAAGAGTCCAAGTTCTGAACTGGAATTCAAGTCTGTTGACTGCCGACTCACGGTTTCATCTATACAGACTAGAACATTATCTATGATTTATGTTCTTCATAGATGAGTCTTAAGTACAATTTCTTAGTAGAATTTAGACAAAATAAATAGGGAAAAAAAAATGGAGAGCACTGGAAGTATTACTGAACACAGGTTCGGCTGCACACCACCTGAGAACCAAACATGAGAGGCAAGTGTTGGAGAAGGAGATGGTGGATTACTGTCTCAAAGACCATCTCATCTTTCTCTGCTTACCAACCAACTTATAAAGGGAAGAGGTAACAAGGGTATGTAGCAGAAAGCAAGCTTTATGCAAGTCATCATTGCTTGATGGTTATCAGCAAGCAATAGGTCATTCTGCTGAATCTTGCCATCAGCAGTCTATAGTTAGCCCATTTTGAACTCTTGATCTGTTTCTCCTCAAGGTCATTTTTTAATCTTGTGTCTGGCAGCTGTATGGACAAGCAGATTAATTTTAAATTTTCAAGACAGAACAAGCTGAAAGCATACTGGAAGCAAAATGGTTTCCCTTTAGCTAGCCTAGTGATATAGTCTGAATGGCCCTTGGGGTGTGCTTACAGAAACAATTAACATGGATTCGTAAAAGTGATAAATATGCTTCAGAAAGCTACTGATATATAGGTACCCTATTTTATCATTGTATTTTACCATATCTAAAGTAAAAATTAGTTTGGTAAATTTTGTACAGATATGTGTTCTCATTAGGTCCAAATAAAAAAAAAATTCTGGACATTGAAAGAAAACAATTCATAAATCAATAAAAACTCTTTATTAAACAAGTTATTTTTTTCATGGAATGAGTTATGGTTTAATGTATAGATTATTAGCAGCTACTGATAAATAATTTTGACTCAATATATGCTTTGGCTTCACTCCAGACAGTACTATTCAGTAAAGTTTTGAAAATGCCAGACCGAAGCACAGAGCATGCCTGGCCAACGAACACTGACTGAACTGAAGTATAACAATATCACTCTTAAATTCTATGATGGATCTTTGTTTTAAACATTATTTCACATTTGGTCTTTAAAGAGGCAATAATTGTATCTGTGCTTCTACAGTGGCAATTTAAAATTCTTGGCTGACTCATGGTTTTTCTTCAAAATGAAAATGAAAACTGAATCCTCAGCTTGTCTTCAAATTGTTAGGTATACATGAAAACAAATGGTGGGTTTTGTTTTTAATTTCTCGTATGTGCCTGTCTCATTTTCTGATTATGAAATGAATATTTCAATATATTTGAACATAATAAAAAATTAATATCTTCTGTGGGCCAAGAAAACAAATTGAATTAAGAATCCATGTGCACTAGGAGTGAGGAAATTGTGGAGAGGCAGGGGATGCAGAAAGAAAACCAAGGGAAGCCGACAAGGCAAGAGAGGAGAAGTAGAAAGTAATTATCAACTTCAACTATGGATAGGATAATTGGTCAGTGAACCAAGACAGTCAATTCAAAGAGAATTATAGCAAGTGAAGGGTCCCATGCAATTTTTGTAAATAGGAGATCAATGTGATAACTAAGGGGGCTACAGTAGCAGAAGTGGAGACCTATTAGGGGTTCCTAGAAGAAGAACTTGACAGAAAGGTGCCAAGCAGAGAATGTACTTACCCATATTGTCTAGGATGTAAATCACCTGAGAATCTTGTTAAAATGCATATTTGCAATCTCTAAATCTGGGTTGGAGCCTAGATATTTTAGCAAGCTTCCAGGTGATGGCCATGACACTGGTCTATGGTCTACACTTTGTGTAGCAAGGTGCTAGGATACTCATTTTATTTTAGCTCTAGTAATATTTACCAAGATGTGAAGAAACTCCCCAAATTACCAAGTTGTGTTAGTTATAATTGATTTAATAAAATGTAAATGGTGTTAAAAGCTAAAATGTGAACTAACTTCATTCATAGAGAATTAAAATATTTCTGTTATTTTAATAAGAAAAGTTATATGAAGAATCCTAGAAATCCGAGATTATTCCCAATTGGCATTTGGTAGTTTGTTTGTATGATGATATTTGGTTTGTTTTTATATAGTCACCAATTATGTAGAAAAGGCAGTTTCCGTTAGCATGAATAGTCAGGTAATGTTCTGTGGCTTGCTATACTCAATTGGTTAGATCACAGTACACAGGATTAATTTTCTTAGGTATATAAGACTAATGGATTGGCTTAAATGGTTTCATTTCATGTAGACAGGAATGCTTTTTTAAAAACCCTATTTAGAAATGTGCCAATCTTCTAATATGAAGCGTTTATTCAAATTAAATGATTTTTGGAACAGAATTTTCTGAAACAAAAGAAGCACACTCATCATCTTCAATGAAGGTAAGAAATTTAAGGTTTAAAAAATGTAATTTAAATTGGTCAAAAAACTAATAATAATATTCTTCTCTCTAGGAAAAATGATCTTTTTATCACCTTTACAAATTTAGAGTCTAAAGAATATGACATGCATGAATGTCGATACGTTATTACTACATACACAGAGTATACATATATTATGCACACATAAAATCAGATTATTCTGTGCCCATTGCCCATTTTTATATATTCTGTCTAAACGTCACCTAAATCTCTTTTCCAGGAACTGGAATAGTATTATTCCCTGAAGAATTGTTAGATTACCTTCTTCTAGTTCACTGATTACTTAACTTCTCCTTAAACAGGGATGTAGACGTTAGATTATAAAAGTTGCTCAAAAAAGTGCAGTGTAGCTACCCAGATGACCTTGTATAAGTCACTGAATCCTGGGACTAATTCTTCAAGGATAAAATGAAGCAGAGCTAGAGAGTGAGGAAGAGAATCAGGACAAATTGACCTCGTAGGCCTCATGGTTTCCTAATGATATTAAAATGTCAATGAAGATATTATCAAGAAAAAGTATCATTTGAAAAGTGAGGATAAATTAATGTATCTTCAAAAAATGACTAAAATAATCTAAACATTTGCATGAGATAATAATTTTAGTTACTAAATTATGGGTAGAAATATGTAACTACTTTTTAATTACATAGTCAATGTCGATTGTTTATTGAGCTGTTGAATGATTACCAGGGAATGCAAGATAATTACTCAAGACCTGATTCAGTCTCAAAATGTCTCTGCAGCTGTAGAGGCTGCTGAGGCCTGTGGATTTTTCCCTTGCATTGTCAGCTGTACAGCAGACTTCCCTCCAGTTTAAAGCCATATGGCTGATACTGCTCATACTCTGCCATCTACAACCTCTTACAGTGACTGGCACATAAGGCCACTGTGTTAGTTCCTTTTGTATTACTATAAAGGAATACCTGAGGTTGGGTAATTTATAAAGAAAAGAGGTTTATTTGGCTCATGGTTCTGCAGGCTGTACAAGAAGGATGGGACCAGCCTCTACTTCTGCTGTGGGCCTCAGGAAGCTTCCACTCACGACAAAAGGTGGAGGGGGAGTAGGTGTGTCACATGGAGAGAGGGAGTACGAGAGGGAGGAAGAGGTGCCAGGTTCTTTTAAACAACCAGCTCTTACTAATCAAATGAGAACTCACTCATCACAGTGGGGAGGGCATCAAGCCATTCACAAGGGATCGGCCCCTCGTGACAAGAGAGAAACACCTCGCACCAGGCCCTACCTCTGTCATTGGGGACAGAATTTCACCATGAGATTTGGAAGGAAAAAACATCCAAACTGCATCAGGCATTTAAATAAATTCATGATAAATCTTGACTTCACTGTGTTAGGTAGGCAGTGAGAGATTTTGGGTGTTCTAGGGATGAAAGTGGGTGCCATTGCCTCCAGGTTGGTCCTGCCCAACTCTGATTCTCCATACCTGAGGGAAGAAGGAATACCCTATGAATCTGCCAATCAAAACTTGGTGCACCAGCTTCAAAAGAATGCAGATGACTCTCTAGACCATGGGCCAAGAAGCGTCGGTTCCATAATGTCTGGAAAGTGACCTAGAACCCACATGCGTAGTTAAGGCTCAGGTCATGTGACTCCCAACTGTCTAATCAAAGTGGTTCCATGGTGACCTCTGAACCACAAGGGAGGTCCCTAGCCAGACACTATAAAATAAGAGGCAGACCATAGCCAAGCTCTCTCTCTTTTCCTGCTGTGACAAGGGGTCTGGTAGTCATCTGTGGCATATGTACCATGCTCTGTAAACCTATATCTTGCTCTTGCCCTGTAATCCTATTTTTCTCTCCTCAATAAACTTCATTTTCATGCTTGCCTAATTTTGGCTTATCTTGTCATTCTTCGACCATGGGCGCTCCAAGAACGGACGGCTTCAGACTAAAATCTGACACCTGGAAATATAATTCTTGATCTTCTAGGAAGGAGGTATCTGGCAATCTCTCATCTGCCCTGAAGTGCCCTCTCTTCTCAGAATTACCCTTGTTTCCTTGAGTCTTCTCCCACCACCTATGGAATGGCTTGTGTTCCCTGGTACTTTAGCCCTCTCTCCCAAGACTTCCCTCCCAAAGTGTTTAACAGTTCTGAGTTTCTCTCTCCTGTAAATCCTGTTAACTCATTAGAATTCGTCTTTCTCATAGAAGTATAAGATAAATTCAATCCTACTAGTTTGTTAAAGAAAAAACTTGTATAATGTTAAAGTAAAGAAACAAGAGAGAAAAGGGTATATAACATTTTATCAATTTCAATGAGTCCAGTGAGGTATAGGGCTGGTGAATAGCATATGACTTACTAGAAAGTAATAGATTCAAAATCAAAAAGGCCAATAAAAATTAGGTCAAAAACAAACTAGTGATTGTGTCGCTCACACTTTGAGATACTAAATAAGTTGGAGACTCTGTAAAATGCCTATGGACATAAAAGTTGTGCATTTATAATATAAGCTCATTTTTCAAGACGGTAGGAAAAATCACTAGGGTTCAAAAATAAAAGAAAACCTGTAACAGAAAGTGAGCTTGTGTGTCTGCCTGGATAGTGATGGCAATGTTAGGGGCATTGCCAGTTAAAAAAACATTTTCCCTGAGAATTTGGAATTACTGTCTTGAGGATTTGGACTCCACATGCACACCAAATGGATCAGGGATGCACAAGTCAAGAAAAATTGCCTAAAAGTTAGTCTTGGGTTGGTAAAGCTCTTAAGATACACGGAAGTAGCAAAATTAAACTTCTCTAAAGGACGAAATCCTCAACACTGCCCTCAGGAGATGACTATAGGTCGAGCCACAATCACAAATTACAGGAGAAAACAGGCTACCATGAATGGCAGGCAGCAGAAAAAAATCAGTAGGATTTGATGCTCATGCCCTTCAAATTATCAAATAGAAAAATGTTACAACAAGCGCTTGTTGGTATTAAAATGTGATAAACTAAATAATAACCTAAAAAATAGACACTTAAAAAATAATAAACCAAGTAAATTTCTAAAACAACACAATAAAGTGCTACAAATACATTTAAAAATTGATCGGTGAAATTTAACGTAAGAGCTAACTGGTAGTTCTACTCAGCCACAAAAAACAATGGTGATCTAGCACCTATTGTATTATCCTGGATAGAGCTGGAGCCCATTCTCCTAACTGAAGTATCACAAGAATAGAAAACAAGCACCACATGTACTCACCATCAAATGGGTATTAACTGATCAACACGTAAGTGCGCATATAGTAGTAACATTCACTGGGTGTTGGGCAGGTGGGGGGGAGGAGGACATGAGTATATTCACACTTAATGGGTGCGGTGCGCACCATCTGTGGGATGGACACGCTTGAAGCTCTGACTTGGGTGGGGCAAAGGTAATATACATAATCTAAACATTTGTACTCCCGTAATATGCTGAAATAAAACAAATTTTAAAAAATAAATAAAAAATAAATAAAGCTAACTGGTAGGGTTAGATCGCACTAAAGAGAAAATTCAGTAAATTCGTATAAAAAATTCAAAGACTACCTATAAAAATCATAAACTTAACATGACATATTATAAAAAAGTAAAATTATAATTCAATTCAGTCATAAAAATATAATACTTTTTTCACATCATGTAATTATAATATATTTGCAGATTATATCTCATACAATGCATCCAAGTATTATTCTAATTTGTAAGTTTAAATTTGGAAGCTCCTAATTTGTTAATATTAAGAAATTTAAGGGAATTTAAGGGGAACATCATTTAATTAATCAATAAATAGCAAAAAAAATTACTGAAATTTAATAGCTAGTCCTGATAAGTGGATTTACTATAGCAAGAATAAAAAGGAATTTCTAAAACAGGATAAATACATTTTCCTGGAAACTTAAAGCAAATATGTTATATTAATTGAAAAATGCTATACAATTTTTCATTAAATTCAAAAACAAGGCAAAGAGCAATATTGTCATTTAATATCTGAATGTAATGTAAAAAGAAACGAAAATCAATGTAAACATTGGAAAAAATAGATAAAATATCATTTATTCAAATAAGGGTGAATTAAAGAAGCTCAGAATAACATTATCAGGACAAATAGAATTTAGAAAGTTGGCACAATACAAAATTAAATGTAAACAAAAACAATAGAATCACCTTATAACCAGTTACAAAAGGAAATTTTAAAAAATTCTACTAGTAACTATGATAAAATTTTAGAATACATGGTAATAAATTTGAGAAGAATGTTACAATACCTTTATTAAAATAAAATTAGATATAATTTTGAAGAACACAGGGTTCTGAATATATTAGAATAATTGCTTATTCCTTGAAGTGAATACTTAATATCATTAAGATCTAATTGTTATCAAAAGCTCGGCCACTTGTCCAAGATGCCAAATAATGAGGACAAGCAGTTTGAGGAGGAAGGAAAGAGAGAGTTTACTTTGTCAACAAAGGAGGAAATATGGTAGACTTTCTAGTCTCAAAATCCCAAATTTCCCAAACATAGGCAGACATACAAAGTTTTTCAAGGGAGGTGTCTCAGCTTCAGGCAATTACTGTGGTTCACTATTCCAATGCTGCCTTCTCTGCCAAACACAGAGTCTGTGAACTCTGCCAGTTGCCCACCTGGGGGGCTGCCTGGCCCCACCTGGGAGTTTCAACAAAAGACTTAACCATCCTCAGGGATGCAGGCCAGGCTGCAGTTCTCAAGAGTGGGGGAAGTTTTGAAAAGGCAGAAAATCTTTTCACTCTTTTTTTTTTCCAGGTCATTTCCTCTATTAAACATTCCTCATTCTCAATATTTGCCTTCCATGTCTTTGGGAGGAGGGGCGACTACTCTGCTATAAAATCTTTCCCAAATTGAAATATATATGTAATGCAATTTAAAGAAGTATTGTAGCAGGGTTTCTCATTCAGTTTTGCTTTGTGTTATTATAAAGTGCTGAAAGTATAAAAATCTAAAGAGTAAGTATAAAGTACACAGGAAGAATAAGCATGTGGGAATCAGAAAGACATTTTGAAAAGGGAAAATCAAATTGAGAGAGTACATCCGTCTTTGCAATATATTCAATCTCACTCTAAAGCTAATGTAATTAGAGTAGGTGACATTAGCAAAAATAATGAAAAATAAATACATAAAATTTAATTTTATGTCCAGAAACAAATTCTCATATAAGAAAATTAAAACATAATAAAGCTAGCACTTGAAATCAACATAAGGAATATTTTTTAAATAAATAATGATATAATGATTGTCTAGCTACGTGGAATAAAATGTAAGTAGATCTCTTACTGCTTTCTACTATAAAGAAAAATAATGTATTGCAGTTTAAACGTATTTTATCAAACCATGTAAGTCCTAAAAGAAAAAAATTGCATCTTAAAATATAATCTATAGTGAGTGAAGTCTTCCTAATAAAACAAAATAAAACAAAAAAACAAACAAACAACAACAACAACAAAAAAACACACAGAAGCCAATAAAGGAGGAAGATGTTTTGGTCATATAGAAGCTTAAAACTTCTTTATTTCAAATGACACTGCAGAGTTTAAATCAATATGAGAATGATATAATATTTGCAAATCATTTAAGAGAAGGAGATTAATATAAGTCATATATGTATTTTCTGTAAGTTAATGACACTAATAAATGGCCTCCAAAATAGGCAAAAAAAACTTAGACAATTTAAATATAGCAGATGCCAACAACCACATAAAATGTATCCAATCTCTTTAATAATACTAACAAAAATGCTAATTTTAAGACAATAATTTTTGCCCATTAGAATGGCAAATTTCCTACCTGCCTAGATTTCATTACACACATACAACTTATGCCATTCATCATCATGTATGTGATCTATAATATTTTGGTAGTTGCTATAATAATCTTTTAATTTTCTTTATTTCCCTTCTTCTTATTATTTTTTAAGGCTGAGATCTTGCTCTGTAGCCCAGGCTGGAGTGCAGTGGCATGATCATAACACACTGCAGCCTCAAACTGCTGGGCTCAAGCAATCCTCCCAACTCAGTCTGCCAAGGAGCTGGGACTACAGGTGCACACCACAATACCTATCTAATTTTTTAAATTTTTTTTGTAGAGATTAGGTCTTGCTATGTTGCCCAGGCTCGTCTAAAGCACCTGGCCTCAAGGGATCCTCCTACCTCAGCTTCCCAAAATGCTGAAATTACAAATGTGATCTACCCATGCATGGCTTAATTTTCTTTAACTCAACACATCTCAAAGATATTTTGCCATTAAATCCATTTTGTCTGAATCTTATATTAACTTTGAAAGAAACACCCTATATACAAAAAACAGAATGGCCATATGATTTTATATTTCATGCAATATGAACCTTCATTTTCAGAAATTAAATTTTGAATTGCAAGAAAGGAAAGGCAATGGGATCCATATATAGATATAATTTAGAATTCTTATCTCCTGCCTTTCTATTGTGGGATGCATGCAAATATGTGTTAGTCCATTATCCAAAGTTTAGATGATTCCTATGTTATTGCATATTGCTTCAAGAAAAAAACAAAACAATGAGAAAAATAAAATTAAGAAACAACTTCTTAAATCACCAACAATTGATACCTTCTGTTTATTTTATCCCATTATTTCTTTCATGCCCTATTTTGTTTAGCATTTGGAGGGTATTTGGAGATTAGTTTACCCACTTAACATAGTAATTAATAAAATATGAAAGTTGATCTTGTTCTTCTGAACTACTTCGAAGGGTTTGGCTTTCAAAACTATCAAGAGATTTTCCCACCTGAAATTTTGCATTCTTTTTAGACAAATTCACTTGCCAATAGCTTGTAGGAAACTAAAACTGCACGTGATATAACAAAATTCCATCATGGAGGATAACCATAGTTAAAACAATTTTAAAAGAGTTCCAGGTATCCTTCCTCCTTCCAAGTAAATACTGTTATCTTTTTAAATTATAGCTAACCTAAAGTGATATTAGATTTAAGACTGTGCAAAATCAACTGTTAGAATCAATCTTTTCTCTTTGGCAAAATTATTTGCCTTAATTCAAAATGACATGCTATTTCTTGTAAAACTGTGCTTAATTTTTAACACATTTCCCCTATGGAACTTTCTTGCTCTATCTCATTGGTACTTGACAATTCTAGAATATATTGTTTAATTTGACTTCGGTATTCATTTACAAAGTATGACATTTAGAAACCCTCTTGATATAAATCAGATATTCAGAACATGACCAGGCAAATGGTTTTCATTAGTGGTAAAGTCAGTATTTTTCGGTCACCATAAAAGTCCTTGGACCTAATCAATTAATTACCAAAAGAAAAATAAAAGTGCTTTTGTGGCTCAGATCTTGTGCTTCAGCAGAGAATAGCTCTTCCATAACAAGACCATTCCCTACACCTATAGAAACTCTGTTCACTTCTTTATTTGCTGGAAATAGAGATATTGTTATATCTGGGCAGACAACATGCTAATTGATGCCTAGGAGGTAGGCATAACAAAGGAAGTCTCACCCTGTGACTGGCTTATTTACCTTGTTCCATAAGTAGACTATAAATCCTAAGGGTAAATGCCCTATTCTACTCATCTCTATACTCAATCAGCAATCTGCCAGGCTTAATACGTGAATTGATGAATGAATTAATTGCTATTTAATATGATCTGAATTATTGCAGTGTCTTGGAAATAAAGACTATGGTTGAGGAAGAAACTATGGTAATGTATTGTGGCCTAAAATCAATGTTAATCACCCCTTATTAAAAGTGCATAGATCCCTTGGTCCCATTTGTGTTTTACTGAGGTAAATGTTCCTATTATTCATAATATGTGTGCTCTATTAATATTTCTGGCTATCTATAAACTGGAAAGAGTCTACGGTTATAGCTAAATAAAGCAATGTCAACTAGCCAAAACAAACAAACAAACAGAACAAAACAAAAGGAAAATAAAAAGAAGAAAGAAAAGAAAAAAAAATAATTGGTTCATTTGATTTGCCCAAGGGCACATTAAGAACCAATATTGGGAGGGCAAGATGGTGGACTAGAAGCAGTTCATGTGCACCACTCTCAAGGAGAGCATTGAAAGTTGCAAACTGATGCCTACCTAAGGATGGTTCTTCTTGGAAAGAAAACTCCAAGTGAAGAAGTGACAGGGAACATTCAGAGTGAATGAGGTGATGTGGCTATTCATTTGGCAAGATTGAAGGGAACTTTGGGGAAGCATCTACATGAGGGAAAGGTTAGGAGGTGAGACCCCTGGTGTTTCATGTTCACCCTACAGACACTGCAGCTGAGCTGTGAGGAGGCCCCACCACCACCACTACAGACCTCTGGACTGATCCAGAGCTGCTTGGAATCTGTGTAGAGACATTGCACCAGAGAGTACCTGCAGGAGGGATTTGGTGGCTACTGATCCTGGGTTACTGCAACTGACACCACTCTGAGCTCTCAGGTGCAGGGCATCAGTTCTGCATGTGGCTCGGCTTTGCAACAGCAGCCTTCCCCTTGCCCCCGCTAGGCTGGGGAGGAATTGGGCAGAGTGGACACTCCCCTGTGCCATGTTCTGTGACTGGGAGCCAAGTGCCCCTCCTCGCCAACATAGGATCTGAGCAGGGGGGTGCCTCAGGCACCACAGACACCACCTGCGAAGCCTGTAGTGACTATCTCAGCCGGACTGGAATAGGGGGAGAACACTGGCTACTTGGCAGCCCTGGCTTGCAGCTCCACACCCTGTAAGCCCCATGCTGTCAAGCACCCTGAGGGCTCTATCTCTGTGGTTCCTGAGCTTCTAGAGCTGCTCCCAGCCAGTGCAGTTCCACTTCTGTGGATTCTGTGCTGCCTGAGCTGCCCCCAACCCATGCGGTTCCACCTCTGTGGTCCCTGAACCGCTGGAATTACCACTCACCCTTGTGGTTCCACCCTTGTGATCCCCACACCACAGAAGCCACCCCCACCCACATGTCTCTACCTCTGCTGTTCCTACACTGTTCTCAGACCCCATGGCTGCACATGCAGCTCCTCCCCTGACTTCAGGCCACAGTTCTAGCTTTGAGGCTCTCACTGTGCCTGGGCCCAAGGATCCATCCCTAAGGCCTCACAGCAGCTGCTAGGACTGCAGATCCACACCACTGAGGCTCCAGCACTGCCCCCAGAACCGAGAGTCTATTCCTGTAGCTCCAGTGTTCTACCAGGCACGCCACTCTACCCCCAAGATTACAGCACTAAAGTCTGGACCGCAAGACCCCACCCCCGAGTATCCACTACAGCTGCTAGGCCCAGAGATCCAACACTCTGCCAGGGACCCCCCACTTTCTTTGAGCTGCCATTACGCCTGGATCTAGTTCAAGCAAACATCCACAGCCCCAGCAGCCATGAACACTGCCTAGATAGCCTCACCCAGCTGCCACTATCACCTCCAAGGGGGAGCCCTTGGGAAGAACAATCCCCCACAATGCCATTCTCCATGGAGAGGGTCTTACTTAGTCCCCAAATTGAGCTTACAGCAATGATCTGAGAAGCAACTCATCACCATGAATGAAGATCATCCATTCTGAACTGTGGCAATCACTGGGGAGTGAGACAAAGCTGAACAGCTGCACTACGGGCTCTGTGTGTCAACCTATCCCTTGCCAGGTCAACATTCCAGAATAGAACACAAAAGCACCACCTAGAGACCTCCCCTTCTTCTAAGTAGGAAAATTCCCAGCAAAGGAGAATTGTTGCCCTGCAAACCTATCAGACATGAGCTGAGAGAAGAGGATTTAGATGAAAAGAAACCAGCAAAAGAACTCTAGCAACATGAGAAAAACAAACAAACAAAAAAATAAAACAAAAACCAGTTCAACACCTGAAGGGAATCATAATGGAGCTAGAGTAGCAGACCTCAACCAAAAACAAACTATGGAAATAGCAGAAATGGAATTCAGAATATGGATGGCAAATAAGATAAATGAAATTTAAGAGAAAGTTGAAAACCAACAAAAAGAAGTCAAAAAAGTGTCTCAGAAAATCAATGACAACAAAATGAAAAAGTTGCTAAAAAGCTAGAAAATATAAAAAAGAATACAATAGAACTTAAAGAAATGAAAGGTTGGAATAGTACAATAGTTGAGAATATGGACACTGTAGCCAAATGCCCTGGTTTAAATCCTGATTCAGATATTAGCTGTATGACTTTGGGTAAATAAATTAACATCTATGTTTTAATTTTCTTCCCTATAAAATGTGAATAATAGTAGTAACTAGCTCATAGGGTTGTTGTGAGAAATGAGAATGAGAATGAGAGAATAACAATGAGAAAAATTTCCTAACCGATTGAAAAGACGTATATCATTGACACTGTTATTGAGACGAGGTGGAGAAAGGGGCCACTTGCTCAGAGTCTGCTAGTGCTAGGAAGGGAAGCTGGGGGTGAAGCAGTTTGAAAAGAAAAGGAAATTTCTTAGAAGACTAGATCTGTGAGTGTAAAGAAACAGAAGTCTGGAAGCTGGGTCAAAGGAAAGCTGTGTTCAGCTAATTTATGTTATAAAGTTTAAATGGCATTACAATTTTGACAGGAATTTTATTGCTGCATGCTTGTGGAGGTAAAGAAGTGAAAAGTCAAGAAGAGTTTTATGCTGGGTTTGCCAGGGTAAGCATGTTTCAGGCAATTAGAACTATATTTTCTGACATTGCATAAATTATAATTATCAGCACTTATGATTCAATCAGGTAGCTTTGTGATACTTATCTGGCACAGAATTATTGCTATTTTTATTTTTCAATTCCAAAATTATATGAAAGTTAATGTTTTAGCTTTAAAGTCAAAGAAGAAAAAGATAATATCCTGAGGTCTCTGTCTCTTGCTTGATATTCAAGAATGAAAGAATAAAGCATCATTATGTATGACATATGCATTCTTCTTACTCTGCCCAATACGATCTTTCTGTAAAATCCAGATTGGTAAAAAAACATAGTATAGAGAGAAATTGCTGGATTTATTCAGAATATGTTTCCACTATTTTACTTAATGTGTGTGTGACTTTGAGTAAATCATATCCGAGTTACATTTCTGCAATTATACCTACCAAATAAGGTTTCTGAGAGTAATGGAGATAAAATATTCCTGACATTGCATAATGCATGGCTCATATTAAGTAATGAAGCATAACACAGAGGCAGAAGTAATGTCCCCAATTAAAAAAAAAGCAAATGAAATTGATTTTCAAGAGCCATGTTTTAAAATCTACACAAAATATACTGGTTAATTGGAGATTTAGTACTTTTGTGCTATTTGCCTACAGGAAGAGAGATGATCTTATATATCCAGTTTAGCTGAGTTATATGTCTTGCTTTCTGAATTATTAAAGTTTTATTTTGATTTGTATGTTTTATTATTTTTGGATTAATGAGTCTCTGTTCCTAAATCCAAACACTATGGATCTGCAAAGAGTGCAAGGTGGCTGGCAAGACCAACAGTGGGAAAGCCTGCATTGTAAAGCAATGCCTTGTGAAGCCATTTAAAGCCACCCTATTCTATTTATTCTTGTTTTTCAATTTCAGAAGGCAGCCAACATATATTTGTTTAATTTGAGGATGATTAGTCACAGTGGAAGAAAAATAACAATGTAAACTGAGAACATGGTTTAGGTTTCCTGGAAGGAAAACATATTACCCAGTAAACTGACCTTTTCCATTCCTTTCTACTAGGATGCAGGGTATGATTTACCAAGGGCCCCAATATGCAGTGGTGGTATATCCAGTAGCCATCAGATCTTCTGAAGATAATCTTTGTTTGCAGGGGTATGGCTAGCACCCAGGCTGTAACAAATCAAAATGTTAAACACTACAGAGAAAGTCATAAATCATGCCAAGCAGGACTTTCTCAGGGGGGACTGAATGTGTCTCTGTTTCAGAGGGGAGACAGACAACTGAGGCAAACGTATTGTGCTCCCCACACTCCTCAGCCGCTTTCTAATTTCTATCAGAGAGTAAAGACATACTCTTTTCCATGAAGGTATTTGCAGTGCCCTTCAGGGAGTAGCAAGTCACGAAGGGATCTAACGTTACAGATTGAAAATGTAGTTCCTGACTAAACATATAACAAGGACTGAAATGGACCAATTTCATTGCAACAAGGACACTTATATTGAAACGTATATGCCTATATCCAAAGGTTTTTCTCACTGTTTAAGTGCATTTCTATTCCACACAATAAAATTCCACTAGTGCTAATAATTTCCATCACCCCAATTATTTACTATATCTCTCAACTTTTGCTAACTATGGATAGATAGATCAAGAGTACTCTACTTAATTGAAAATATATAGATTATTAATCAGTTTGCTACTATAACAAGCAATCCCCAAATCTCAGGGAATTATAAAAACAGACATTGATTTATATTTATATCACATGTTGGTGGCTGTGAATCAGATGTTTCATGTGTCTTTTCTAGGACCTAGGAGCAGACCCTATTTGGAACATAATATTTCTATAGATTGGTGGAAAACATAATGGCTTTTAAAGCTCCTGCTCAGATGGGACACATGTTTTCCCCACTCACATTCCATTGGCTAAAACCAGTCACTTAGACAAGTGCAATAGTATCATGGAGATATAGACTTCTCCACTGAACACAGTGCAAATCACAAAGCAAAAGATGGGAATTTGTAAGACTTTTACCAAAAAAAAAAAAATTGAGAATAATAACCAACATAACACATACTCAGCATATATTCTTTAAATACCATTGGTGCTGACCTTGCCAAAAGTCTTCATTTCTCAAAAATCACAAATGGGTAAGCAGTTTGAGATCAGTTTTTATACTGTAATCAGACTGTGAAAGTAGAATAAAAAGAATCAGTTGATCATATTAACTAAGACAAACTTTACAGTTAGAATTCTTTGGTGTATGAAAATAAGAAAAAAATAAGATCTACTTTATAAGGTTGTTTAGAGAGTTCAAATAACATAAGTGAAACTTCAAAATATTTGATAAAGAATACAGTATATGTCAATAAATGTTATTTTCCAATGGTTTCTTACACAGAATAAGTTAACTGAAGATTTATAGTCCCCAAAATATTTAATATAAATCAGATATACAGCTTGTAGCAAATGAAATATTTGAATATATTTTATTGAGCTATTACAGTGGAGATAAAGCCTGAAATAATGGAATCTGTTAAAAATTCATATATGCGTCTTTCATTCTTTTCTTACACAAGAGAATAATGAAAAAAGGGAGGAGGGCGCACACACAACTAAGGGCTAGGTTGAGTAGGTTTCATGTCATGTTATATGATCTAATATTTTTTAATTAAAGAATTTAAATTGTTAGGCAATAACTTTTGAAAACTGCATTCAGCATAACATTGTTATTACTGAAAGGCTGAATAAACAAATACTGCACAATACTAAATTTAAAAGTTTTCTTTTTACTTCTGAAGCTCCAGAAAAAAAAAAATTATCCTTCTCTCAACTACATTCTCAAAAGGAATTCTAAGATGATTTATTTAGGACATACCATTTTTAAGTGTCTAAAACAAAAATGTTAAGATCTGTTCAGTTGTTCACATTATTAACTTCCTGGTACACTTGTTTTACTTTAAATATCTACCCTGTGTTTCTAAATTTTTGTGGAAAAGAATCAACTTGGAAATTTAAGAAAAAAAACAAACAAACCCAAAATCTGGTCTTAGAAGTGATGAGTTAAGTCATTATGCAAAGAATTATGTGGTACTTCATGAAAGACAGTGACCAAGATGGCGTTTTTCTCCCCTTCAGTAAACTTTGGACAGTCTTCTGCATGACTATAGGCTCCTGGCCTCCCTCGTTCTAGGGCATTACTTTAGAAAACTTGGAATTGCAAATCCTTTCTCTATCCCTTTGAGGTGTAAATCTTCTCCCAACCTCTTGCCAGTTATATATCCTAGGAAGGTTTTTCTAAAAAACTTGTGAGCTGTCTCTTTGAAATGTAATCACCAAGAAAACCAGGACCCCTATCTCCCAGTGTCTGTGGAAGGCTAGGTTCCTAACTTCCACAAAGCACCAATTAGTAAACAGATGGCCTCATCACACTGACCAACTTCCATCCCTTTATGACCTCCAGCACACATCCATAGCTCACCCCAGTGCTTAAAACTCTCTAGGCTTTTGTTTCAAGAGGGTTGAGTTTAATTTCTCTTTTCTATTACAACAGTCTTGACCCTTATTTCAATAGTCTCGAATAAATTCTTCTTGCCTACTTGACTTCATCTGGTGCATTCTTTCTTTGACAATAGAAAGAACTCCTTCCTAGGTTTAAATACAGCCTTGACTAAAGGCAGGGAGATACATTAAACCGCCTTTTAAAGTTTTTAAATTTCTTGAATTGGGAGACATAGAGTAAATGACTTTTAAGATCTTTGAAAATGTCACAAAGTGATACCTGCTCCTTAGTACTAACACTTAGTCATGGGACCTTTACTTTACATCTCCCCAAAAACAAACGTTGCAAGTGACATCATTTGCTTGAGAGCAACTCACACTTCATGAAACAGCCAAAGAAAATTAAATTTACTTGAAGCCACCCAAATGCTGTTTCACTGAATCGGTGTGTGGCAGAAATAATGCAGAGACATAAATCCATTTTCCACTTCAGAAAGACAAAGCTTCTGTAATGAGATTGAGTGCAGAGAGCAGCATTATCATATATTGTCATTGAAATATATTTCCCTGGTGGTTTTGTCCAAAAAAGTATGAAATCGAGATAGAAAATGAAACAGGTGATACTATAGACAGGGGATTGGTGGGTATGTGACTTGCTTACTACACTGTTGGTTTTCTGACTGATGAGAATTCAGATGATATCTTTGAAAGTCCCACACTGAAGGTAAAAAGGGCCTAAGTATGTGAGAGATTCATTTAAGCTTTACTGTTCCAAGCTATAAGCAAGAAAGGAAATATTAAGTACATAGAGATACTTAGGGTCTTGCTACTGCTGGACTAACTAAAGAAAGGCTCTATAGTTGAAGAGTGGTAGAGTAGGAGGTAGGCAAACTTTTCTCACTTCTGTAGGAAAACTGCAAACTCTACAGGGTTATATAGATTGCTTTGAGGTTGCTGAGGAATCCACTGGGATGGGAAAGACGTGCTCAGTATCCACGTTATCTTTTGCTTATGCAAAGTATATATAAGTGAATAAATAATTTTTCCAAATTATATACATAACTTTAAAAAGGTATGTAATGGTTTACTGTTTCTTTAGCTCTTCAAAAATGAAAGATATCAAGTTCTAGCAGAGTGCTACTCTCAGTAAAAACAGAAACTACAGAAATAGAATAACTTTATCTTTCTTCTAGTACTGATAAATTAAAAAGGAAAACATTTCTTTTAAAAAATATATCTACCTATCATCTGTGTCTTCATTGATTTATCTATTCACTTTTTGCATCTTTATTATATATCTATCATCTTCATATAGAATATAGACATTTAGTAGCTATCACAGTATCTAGCACCTAACAGATACACACACACGTGCAAAAAAAAATCATGGTTCAATCTAAATTTTTTTTCACTTTGTCTTTTATGATGAAAAAATAGAAAGACTTACTATGTCTCAAAGAATATTATGTTCATCTTTTCACACAACAAAATTAGAGTGGAATATGTCAGGAGAATCTCGAACCTTCCTTCAAGCAGGTATTTCTTGTCATCTATAAGTCCTTCAGCTATGAGCACAAAGCCTGGGTAAACTCTCTCTAGTAAAACATTTACACCAAGTCTTAGATCATCCTATTTCTGTGATAAAAATTAGATCACTTCTAACAATGGAAAGAAAAGAATAATATTAATGACTTTAGTCTTTATACCTTGCATTACTTCATAAAAATTACAGTATTAATTAATTACTAATTAAATATTTATTTAAGAGAACTGAAGACGAACACCTTTTTAGATGCCCTAAATAGATGACCTTAAATATAGTGGCTCTTTCTATGATTGAAAAGTGTATTATTGAAGTCTCCAACTATTATTGCTGAATTGTCTATTTTTTCTCTTATTTATGTCAGTATTTTCTCCATGAATTTTGAAGTTTCTTTTAGGTGTATATGTTTGTAATTATTTTATATTCCTAACTTACTGATAATTTCATCATTATAAAGTGTCCTCTTTTTTGTAACATTTTTATTTTAAATATCTTAAATTCCATTTAGTCTGATATTAGTATAGTCATTCTAGCTTTCTTACGATTACTGCTTCCATGATATACTATTTTCTATCCTTTTAACCTATTTGTATCTTTAAATATAAAGTGTGTATCCATACAATTGGATCATTTTTTAAATCCAGTCTTACAATCTCTGTCTTTTGATTAGGTTGTTTACTCTATTCGTATTAATTTTGTTGCTGATAGGTTGATTTCGCCTGTCACTTTGGTTTCAGTTTTCTATACATCTCATTTTTTATTGTTTTCTTCCTCTTTTAACTCTGTTCTTTTTCATTGTGTGAATCCAACATGATCTTATGATAGACATTTTAAACTTAGTTTGATTATATTCTGCCTAAACCTGTTGAGTAGATTTTTGTTATAATATTAAAATTGCTTATTTAGGCCAAGAGGTTGCTAACCAAAATTACTAAAAGAATATGTTAGTTATACAGAAATTCTCAAATAAATCCCTAAGGGTTTAATCAAAATAATACATAATTCAAAATGTCACTGTTCAAAAGCCCACTTCACACATGATTTTACATATATTGCATTAAGCGTATTTAACAATAGGATAAATATTGTACTGACAAACTTTATTTAGTACTTTCCCCATTTTCATAGAGTGCATCTATTATGCAAAGAAAAATGTAAATAAATAAATTATATTAAAAAAATAGTTAGTAGTAAAGTGGTTATAACTTTCAATCATTTCAGTACATAGACTCTCTTATGCACAATAAGAAAAGATATGGTTTCCTCTGGATAGAATTAGTTGATTACATCTTGTATTTGGATTAATTTAGAGTGATGTCTCAATTATAGTTTGATTCCATGAATATTTAGCTTTTCCCTGGTACCACATTTCAATGTACTTGGATTTTGAAAATCCATAGCCTCATTTTTATTGCATTTCTGAAAAAGTACAAACTTAGTTTGTGACAGTAAAAAGGACTGAATTTTCAAGCTTTTTTTTCTTATACTATGACAAAATGTGTAGAAATTCTGCCCACATGTAAAGACATATAAACAGCATATCATTTATAAGAAAGTCACACATTTTTCTCCTTTTCTCAGTTACATATACTGAAAAAGTTGGAGAATGAAGCCTTTTAAATCACTATTATCCCTACCATTTTATCACTGAGATTATGATAAATTCACCTGTAATGTGAGTGGAGTTTTTATAATAAAAACATGTTAATTAACTAGCTGTTATTTTAAAGTAGAATTCTATTTGTAGGCTATGAAAATAAACTGTCTTCTGAAATTTGAACAGTGGATATTTATATATTTATATTTATAATATATATTTTATTTTATTGTGTTGTGGATTTTCAATTGAAGAAAATATATTTCAGATTTTAACATTTTATGATGCTGTGTTTTTTATTCATGTTTTCCCACATAGATACATTATTATTTGCATATTTCCTGCTTCAAAATTATAATTAACATATTGTAATATGTAATAACACTTAGAACAATTGACTAATGTTTCCGATTGTTTTAAATCAATATTGGTCTATTGTGGTATAATTTTCTTAATGTTCTTCAGTGAAGTGAAGTATAGGCATTTTTAAAATAGATCTGGTAGGTTTTTTTGTTAAATCCATTCTTTGATATTTTACTTTTCTTTGAATATATAAATGAAATCTTCTTACCACTGCATTTATAACAGATTATGGTTTTATATTAAAAATGTCTTTTGTGTTATAATTGTGTTACTAGTCATCTTATTGAAAGCTCTTAAGATTTGCAATTGGTTCTCTGTTGATTTGATTGGATTTTCTAGGCAGGCAATAACATTAATAGCAAATACAGATACATTTATTCCTTCTTTAAAAATATCTATTCCTTTTATTTTAGTCTATCATCTTCATACATTGTCTAAAATTTCCTGAAGGAAATGTTAATGGTGGTGATAGAATCTCCTTTGTCTTCTTCCTAATTTATTTGGGAATGGTTTTATATTTTATTACAAATAATAATTTAGGCATTTTTATGAATATAGTCATGTTCATTAAGTGTTCTGATGTTCCTTATTTACCTCATGCTTAATTTTTAGTCATATATAATCTTAGTTTTCATTATGTTTTCAAGGGTACCTATAAAGATGGCTATATGTATATAATTTTTGTTCAATTTATTTATACATTCAATTAAATTAATGATTTTCTTAATGTTGCTCTCTATATTTTTTGGAATAATACTGCTTAATCATAATAATGCTGAAATTCACATTACTTAGGTTTTAAAATATTTTATTTAAGTACTATGTTTAAGAACTTTTTTTTTGCTATTTTTCTGGATCTTATTCTTTCTGTATGAAAGAGAATGAGTTAAATAGTTCCTGTGTGTATGTTCTCCTTGAATGTTTGAAACAATTTACACATGAAACCACCGAGACTTGATTTCCATCCATTCCATCCTCCATCTTTTTTGATAATAATTAAATATATACATACACAGAGTAAGAGAAATAATATAACATTTACTGACTATGCAAAATGAACATTTTGTGTTCATTAATGGTTGGCCATTTTACCTCTTTAATTTGGGGTTTTGATTTTTTTAAATAAGAAAATATAATATTTTCAACTTGTTAATGAAGAATCTCGGATTTTTTGAACACATGGACAATCTTTTTTCCCTGAAAAAAATGTTATATTTTCTTTTTAGCCCATGTTCCTCTTATGCATTTTTTTTTGGTTTCCTACTTTTGATAAGACCTCCAGTGCAATATTGATAAGTACTAATGATAGATGTATTCTTCTCTTTTTCTTAATGAAAATGCTAGTAATGTTTCACCATTATTGTTATCTTTTGTTTTGGTGTAAATTTTTAGTATATTTGTTATGGTAAAATATACATAAGATTTACCATTTGAACCATTTTTAAATATACAGTTTGGTGGCATTAAGTACATTCACAGTGTTTAGCAACCATCACCAGTGTCTATTTCCAGATCTTTTTCATCCTCCCCATCAGTAACCCTGCTGATATTCTGAGAGTCCGAGTTGGAAGTAACATTTATTGGAGAAGAGCAACACAGACTGGTGAGTAGTAGCTATGTGAGCAAAGTATTAAGGTAACAAGAAGAAGGAGCACAAGAACTTGAATGACAAGTTGGAGAAAGTACTAGAGGAGATGTGAAATGAGTTTGTCTTTGAAACATGAGCAGATTAGTAACAGATAAAGAACACAGCACAGAGTATTACAGGTCCTCGAAACATTAAAGACAAAAACCAAGAGGAATTGAAGCTCCTGCTAAGTTTATGGAACTGGAAGTCATCCAGTAAACAGTATGGGTGAGGAGAGGAGAGTAGATGAAGTTGCAAGAAGCAAGATTTTAGAGGATTTTGGAAACCGTATTAGAGTTAGACTTTATTCTGTTAGTCCCAGGAAATTTATTTGCTATTTTTCACCTGTTGCATGACACGAAAATACCTTTATTGCTGAAGGTGTTTGTATGGCAGCATTGCAGTGAGAAAAAGAAGGCAAAGAGGCAGGTGGGACCAACGCCACCATTGTGAAGAACCGATGATGGGCAGTGGAGGTGGAAATGCAGACAGTGACACACAGGGTGTTTTAGAATTAGACTCAGTGGCACCTGGCGATCACCCTAGCACTGCACCTTCCCTCATTTACCTTTCTTCCTCTGACCTGCCTTGCCGGCCCTCTTTCAAACTGCTGTTCTCATTACTCCTCTGCTGATCGCTGAAGAGAAACCTCCCTAGGGCCCAGTGCTGATTATACCATTCTCCTACTCAAAAGTACACATGCCCCTCTTCTATAACTCAGAAAAAAATCATCCTATCTGTTTAACTTGGCATTCGAGAGCCGTAGTGATCTAACCCCATTACCTTTCTAGACTTGTTACATTTCTAAATTTATCCCCATGTTTCCATAAAAGTAGCCTCTACCTCTCTCTGAAACTACTCTTTGTTTTGTCGATGCTCAGTTCCATAAAGTCACACTAATACTTTAAAACTCAACTCAGGTATCATCTCATTAATAAAGATGCATCAAAAGGGTTCAACGCGATGTATTATTTCTAAATGCTCATGGTGTTCTGCTCCACATTTTTTCCCCTCTCATGTGAAGAGTTACTTTGTATATTGTTTTTCATATAGAATCTCCACATGACATCAATGTCTTCCTTTCATATCCAAGTCTCTCATAGCACCATTTACAATGTTTTTCATAGAATAGATGTTTATAAATGTTTAATGAATTAAAGAATAAATACATCTGTTTGTATTCCATCATACTCGGTATAAAATCCAAACTTTTACAGTGATCCCAAATGCCACGCTTCACCTGGGCTGCTCATCTCTCCCAACTCATCTGCCACCAATTATTTTTTATTGACCACCCATAGCAAGCTTCTGCCCACATTAGGACTTTTACGTTTACTGCTTCCTCTGTAGGGATATTCGACTACCAGAGGAATCCTCGACTGCTCCTTTTCGTCATTCATACCTCATCTTCCTCAGTGAGGCCTTCCTTGACTGCGCGATATGCTCGATCACATCAGGTCTTTCCTTTCCTATTATTTTCTTTCTTTTCTTTGTATTATCATTACTTAAACTGTGTTTTTAAATTTCAAAATATTTTCCTTCTATCTTCTCTGGAATCTGAACTCTGCTAGGGCAGAGATGGTGTCCATCATGGTCATTCTTTCATTCACTATGCCTGTAATAGTTTCCAAAGCTCAGTACTCACTCTATACATGTTTGTTGAACAAATTATGTATATCCTATCATTCAAATTCTTCTTATAACTAAATACAAACTGCCTAGTAAGCTGGAAATGGAAATACAAAAAGTGGCAATAATGTCTCTCTTGCCAAACTTAGTTTCTCCTAAACCTATCATATGGGTTCAGCTGATAAAATTATTTCAAAGGAAAGCTTCTTTAAGGGTTCATGAACTATTCAATAGACATAGTGATCAAATCAGATATCCCCAGTTATAATCCACCAATGATCTGAGATTCCCAAATCAAGTATCTTTTCCTTTGAAAGAACATGCTAACATTACTGGAAAATCAGCCCCAGGAACTTGTTTTCATGACACATTAAAATCATATACATTAAATATAAATTTCTGCAATTGTTCTCTTTCTCACTTCAAACTGTTATATCACCCTTTTCATTTGGTTTTAAATATAACTATTTTTAATGTTTTATAAATACAACATTTGAATTGTACAATCTTTTAGCTTTTTGAATCTTAATCAGATAGTAGAATTATAAATCACATGCAAAAATTTGTTCATACTTAAATAATAATATCTGTGATCAATGAATCTTAGAACAAAGGTGAAGAAAGTGATTACTCTTTTTAACCCCTCTGAAATTTTCCTGTGTGAAAGCAACAATGAATATATTCTTTATTCTTTTCTACTTTAAACCAACAAAACTCCATGTAAAATAGAGGATTATAAATATAAATATTACATTATAAATTATAAATATTACATTAATAACCTAAAGGTTAATGCTTAATAACAATAGGTGTATATAATGAGCACTAATGATGCTAAACACTTTGTATATTTTCTTTCTTTTAATTTTCACAATATCCCAATGAATTTGTATTATTAATATTTTATTTTCACATAAAGAAACGAGGGCCTAGAGAAGTTTAAAAAATTACCAAGGTCATATAACTGATATTTGGCAATTTTTTCATTAAGAGGTAGCCTTTCTTCTTTAAACTCATGTTCTCAACCATTAAGACATACTGCAATTTTATTACAACTGAGCTGACCAAAAGCAGGAGTACAGCAAGTTTTCCAAAGGTACTAGTTATTGAGGAACATTCCAAACATACCACAACTGAATTGCAAGATTAGGCTATAAGCTCAGTACTCAAATTTTTCATTATTCAAACACAATTTTTTAATATAGAGTATGTACCTATGTTATGTTTTACATACATTCCCTAGTAATCCTTGTTGTAAGTCTGTAAAGTTTGCATTAATTTCCAAATTTTACTCAAAATACCACAATCCCTCAACACTAAATAACTAATAAGAAGTTTGTGAAGCATAGGAAGGAATCAGTATGTGCTGACTCACATTGAAGTATATCGTGACTCACATATATGTATATAAATATATATATACACACACATATACATATATATTTAAAATTGATGACAACAATGAAATTTAGGTATAATCATTTCCATTTTACAAAGATAAGCAATAAATAGCCACGATAATATAAACCTTTAACAAAGGGCCAAATATAAGAGAAGCAGACAATACATAATTCAGAGGACAATAAGCTATCACTCATCCCACTGGGGTGAGCATAAAAGTCTCCTTCTGTGTGCATTATTTTAGCTGAGTCTGAAAAGGCCATTTCAGAGACAAGTGTGGTTGCAAAAGCAGGTGTAGAAGTGGAGGAAGTACTAAAATATCATGTAATTAGCTGCCCAAGGAAAGGCAAGAGCACAGTTAAACACAGTTCACAAATAGAATCTGCTCTGTCCTTTAATTCCTTTTGACATTTTCTTTTTAGCTTCGTTTTGTAAATGAAGAGAGTCAGTATTTTTCAGATTTGACATGTATAAACTGAAATCTCAATCTCGGTTTATTCAATATCATCCTTCCTCTGAAATATATCTTCTCATAGATTTTAAATAATCATAATAAAACTACATATTAGTATTGACTCCCCAAGTTCTCCCACCTTGGGAGAACTCCTAGAATAATCCAGCAATTTGAAAAATAGTGTTATAAAAAAAAGATGATTATAAAATTTTCTTTTATTTTTAGGGGAAAAAAGGAGCTGATTTATGGATTATCTCTGCCATTTTATATGGTGGTCTGAGATAGCATTTTCTCTGAATTACTAATAACAAGTATAAGTTTGATAAGACAAATAGATAATTAAACATAGAACTGTCTGAGATACATTTAATACTAAATTGAAAAAAGATACTGTGGTATAATGAGAAATATATTTGGTGTTTGCCCTTTGTTCCTGGCCCAGAGCGTCTAAAATTCTTAGAATTTCCTGAATGATAAAAGTGTCTTTTGTTATTCATAAGGAACCTCTGTGAACCACACTTGAGTTTACAGTAATGAGGTTACTTAGGGCCAGGTCCTTAGATAGTCTCAGGATGGGCCAAACTCTAGAAATGCTAAGTGATTAGAAGGTTGGAACTTTCAGCCTCATCCAGGAACCTCTGGGGAGTCCAGGAGAGAAGGCTGGAGACAAAGTTCTATAGAAACTCTCCAATAAGGAGACTGAATGAGCTTCTAGATTGTTGAACACATCGAGGTACTTGGAGGGTGGCATGCCCAGAGAGGGCATGGAAGTTCTGAGCTGCTCCCTATCCCATGCCTTGCCTAATGCATCTCTTCCATCTGGGTGTTCCGAGTTGCATCAATTATCATGAAGTGTTCCCTTGGTTCTGTTAGCTATTCTAGCAAATTATGGAACCCAATGAGAGGGTTGTGGAAACCCTCTATTTATAGGCAGGAAGTCAGAAATACGGGAGGCCTGGACTTGTGATTGGCATCTGAAGTGAAGGCAGTCTTGTGGGACTGAGCCCTTTACCTTGTGGTGTCTGACATTACCTCCTGGCACATAGGGTAGGATTGAATTGAATTGTAGAACACACAGCTGGTGCAGAAAATTGGTCAGAGTGGGGAAAAATGCACATCTGGTGTCAGAAGTGTTCTGTATGAGATTGTGGAGACACATGTTTTCCCAGAGGTACTAATTAACTTAGAACTGGAATAAAGTCAAATGAATACAAAATTTTTATAACTTTAATTGTTGTTTGGTGAAATTAGGGACACACACACTTAAAATGAATTTTTAAGAATCACATTTAGAAAAAACAGAAGAAGATCAAATAATGCCAAATGGCAATTCATATATTTTCGTGTCTCTCTGGCCACAATATTAGATACATATTGCTTATGAAGCCAATTTCTCATTGGGTATAAGATGGTCCCAATATAAAATATCTTCAGTGGTTGTTCTAGAAGACATTTCATAGTTAGAAAAGATAAAGTACAATGACATCTATATTTCTGCCCAGAAAAGAGAGTCAATTTTGGACTACATGTAGGAAATTACTTTTCACATCAAATGGCCTCTCTGTTATTACTGAATAATGGGTAGACAGAGGCAGATATCAAGGCACAAGATAAAGCTCATCACCATACATTTAAGGAAGTGTAATAAGTAGTAATAGGCATTTGCAGAGCGTATTTCAGAGAAACATTGTTCCCTTATTAAAACAGTGGATCAAGATCATATTTAAAATTTACTTGAAGATGTAGGCATTAAGAAATTCTACAAACAGTGACAAAGGGTGTATTCAAAGTTATGGCTCTCCCAGTACAAATTATAAAAGACAACATAATCAGCTGACAGAAGAGAATCAGAAGATCCTAAAAAACATGAAAATAAAATGTCGGATCAGAACAAAGAAAATTTCCAAATCACATCTGGCCAAAAGTTATCAACAAATCTTAATGCAGAGGATTAAAAAAAAGCAGCATAAGGAGTCTGCTGTATAATTATTTAATTTTACTATACATAAGGTATGCTTAAAACTTTATTGTGCAGCAGATCTGCCTGCAGGGGCAACATTGGTAAAGCCCAGTTGGGCCAACACTTCCCCTGCCACACCTCTACCAGCAATAGTGGTTGATCTTCCCTCAGTACCCACAACAGTAGAACCAGGTGGGCCAACTCGTTCCCCACACCACGTATTCTGACAGCTTGCTCATAATGGCAAAATGAATCCCAGGACAGGACTCATCTCCTGCTCCACAGGATCCATGCCTAGGATAGCAGGCCTGGTCTGCTGCAATGTCAACATAAGCAAAGTCCCTGTCCCACACCTGGGACAGCCTGTGGGACAGCCACCCACAGTGGTAGCATCAGCAGAGTCTGAGTAGGATCCATCCATAACTTCTTCCTATTGGAAGCCCACTGGCACCCACAGTCAGCCTGGAGACATAAAACACCCCAGGATATCATTGCCAAGGCTCTGAAAACTAAATTGTCATTGAAACTAGAGTTTATGAAAGTAGTCCAGGACTTACATGTTAAGCCTAATAATGTGACTGCCTGATAAAATAGAAGTTTAAAATAGGATCAAGAGTCTCCCATGAAGATGTGCAAAATGTCAAGGATACAATTGAATATCTCTTATAATGCCAAGAACTAAGAAAAACACAACTTGACAGAGAAAAAGAAAATCAATCAACATCAAAATCTAGATGATTCACATGTTAGAACTATGTGATAAGGATTTTAAAGCAGTCATCTTAAAAATGCTTTAGGAAGCAGTTAAAAATTCTCTTGAAACAAATGAAAAAGATAAGAACATCTTAGAAAAGAAATAGAGTTATTAAGAAATCAAAAATTTTAGAACTGAAAAATAACCATAAAAACCTCACTGAATATTTTCAAAAGAAAAGATGACACAGAATAAAATCAGTAAACTTAAGGAAAGAGCAATAGTTTACTCAACCTAAACAATCATATTACCACTAAAAAAAATTGATTTGCAAATCTAAAGCTCCTCTTTTCTAGAAATCACTAAGCTTAGATGTTTTCACCAGCAAATTTAAAGAATTAACAAATTTACTCAATTTCTGTCAGTACATAGAAAAGGAAGGAACACTTCTCACTAATTTTTCGGCCAATATTACTTGATACAAAATCACACAAAGACAGTAGGAAAAAAGAAAACTACAGACTAATATCTCTCATAAACTTGAATACTACAACATTCAACAAGACGTTAGAAATCTGAATCCATGAATGTATAAAAAGAGTTAAACATCATGATTAATGGGATTGGTTTTAGGCATACAAGAGTGGCTCAATATTTGAAAATCATTTGATATAACTCGCCATAACAAACTAAAGAAAAAAATTATATAATAATATCAATTAACACAGAAAAAGCATTTCACAAAATCTGATACCTATTTATGATAAAAATTATCAGCAGACTATCAGTAAAGGAGAACTTTCTCAGCTTGATAACGATCTCCTACAAAAAACCTTCAGCAAAATGTCACACTTAATGGGCTTCTCAGATTTAGAACAAGATACGGGTTTCTGTTGTCACTAATCTTGCTAGACATAATACTGGAAGCTCTAGCCAGCACAGTAAGGCAAGAGAAGGAAACGAAAGGTATACCTATTGGAAAAAAAGAAATGAAAATGTTTCTATTTGCAGATTACATGGTTGTCTTATATAAAAAATCCCAAAATATCTATGAAAAATCCTTGAACTCACTCTGAAGTGAGTTCAGAAAGGTAGAATATAAGGGAAAATGTAATACCATTTACAATTGCCCGAAATAAGGTGAAATACTGAGATATAAATCTAACAACATGCCTTGAGATCTATATGCTTTAAATTACAAAATGCTGACTAAAGAATTCAAAGAAGACCTAAATAAATGGGAAGACTTACCATGTTCATGGATTGGAAGACTCAGCATAGTAAAGATGTCAATTCTCCCCAAATTGATCTAAAGGCTTAATGCATGCCTAGCAACATCCCAGAAATTTATTTTTAGGCAGAGAAAACCTTATTCTAAAATTTAGATGAAAAGGAACAAATCCTAGAATAGCTGAAACCATTTTTTTTTTTTTTGGAGACAGAGTCTCACTCTGTTGCCCGGGCTAGAGTGAGTGCTGTGGCGTCAGCCTAGCTCACAGCAACCACAAATTCCTGGGCTCAAGCGATCCTCCTGCCTCAGCCTCCCACGTAGCTGGGACTACAGGCATGTGCCACCATGCCTGGCTAATTTTTTTCTATATAGTTTTGGTTGTCCGATTAATTTCTTTGTATTTTTAGTAGAGACGGGGTCTCACTCTTGCTCAGGCTAGTTTCGAACTCCTGACCTCAAACAATCCGCCCACCTCAGCCTCCCAGAGTGCTAGGATTACAGACGTGAGCCACAGCGCCCGGCTAGCTTACTCTTTTTTTTTGAGACAGAGGCTTGCTCTATTGCCTGGGCTGGAGTACGATAGTGTCATCATAGCTCATTGCAACCTCAAACTCCTGGGTTCAAGAGATCCTCCTGCCTCAGCTTCCCAAGTAGCTGGGGCGACAGGCACGTGCCACCATACTTGGCTAATTTTTAAATTTTTTGTAGAAATGAGACCTCACTATGTTGCCCAGGCTGGTCTTGAACTCCTGGGCTCAAGCAATCCTCCTGCTTCAGCCTCCCATGGTGTTGGGATTACAGGTGTGAGCCACCACCCCCAGCCAGAAATACTTATTCTTAGTTTGGCTACCCTTTTTCTTTCCCTGTAGTTAGCACCATCTCTAATTATTTTCATCTTTTTGTTCTTGGGTGAGAGGGCAAGATTTTCTACAGTTTCATTTCTATTCCAGATTGCCTCTAATGGTTATTTTAATTTTGCTATTATGCTTTTGTTTCTCATGTTATTCTCTTCCTTTTTCATTTTATCCCATTGTCTTTTCATCTCAGCCAGTTACATATATATGACTTTCTGCTCCTGTTTCATATAGTGGCTTTTTGAAGGCTTGATTTTTTTAGAACAGTTTTAGGTTCTGAACAAAACTAAGTGGAAAGTACAGAAATATCCTATATACTCCTTGCCCCCATACATGTAGAGCCTCTGTCATTATCAGCATCCTCAACCAGAGTGCCACATTTGTTACAATTGATGAACTTATATATTTTTTTTTTTTTTTTTTGAGACAGAGTCTTGCTCTATTGCCTGGGCTAGAGTGCCGTGGCGTCAGCCTAGCTCACAGCAACCTCAAACTCCTGGGCTCAAGCGATCCTCCTGCCTCACCCTCCCAAGTAGCTGGAACTACAGGCATGTGCCACCATGCCTGGCTAATTTTTTATATAGATATATTTTTAGTTGTCCAGATCATTTCTTTCTTTTTTTTTTTTTAGTACAGTCAGGGTCTCGCTCTTGCTCAGGCTGATCTTGAACTCCTGACTTTGAGCGATCCACCCGCCTCGGCCTCCCAGAGTGCTAGGATTACAGGCGTGAGCCACTGCACCCGGCCTGATGAACCTATATTGACACATCGTAAGCATAGTTTTCATGTGGAGACATGCTTGTGGGTTTCATAGTAAATTATTTTTAGAGATAGACTTTCGCTCTTCAGAATAATCTCCATGACCCTTGTGGTACATTATTTTTTTCATAGAAATCAGGTTGTTTTTCCATTAACTCATTCTTGTATTGGGAGATATCTCTAGAGCTTTGTAGTCAAATGGCAGGATGTGTAGGTTGCTTTTGGCTCCACTCCCTGTCCGTCTTCTGGAATTCCTTTCTCTGAGCTGTAGTTTCCAATGTGGCACCTGTTAGGTGCATAGTTCGTGCCAGTATGCAAGGCTGACATTGGACCTTCCTGTACCTCCTCCGCTTAAAACTGCTCTCTCCAGCATGCCCTGCTGCCAGGGTTCTTCCCTCCCCATCTTTACCTGCCATGCTTTGGGGTGTGTACTTCCCAGGATGCACAGGACTCCCTCTACTGTCTGCTGCTCTGTTATTTGGGAGCTAAAGCTTTGAACTGTATTTGAAAGATGAGAATGAGGAATCATATTGAGTGTTTCTTGTAAAGCAGCATCTGTAAAACAGAGGGACAGCTTGTGGTCTTCCTGTTGGTGAAGCCCAGAGTCTGATCCAGTGGTTTAAAAATGTAGGAGCTTCTCTTCTTTGTTTAGGTGGGCAGAGCTATTCTTCCTTTGAGATCTTTCATAAGGCAAAGCACAGGTAGTCCTGTCTTTGTTAGGCTGACTCTGTACCTTAGAGTTGCTGAACATCTCTTCCTAGATTCTGACAGTAGACTGTGTGTCAGTCTAGGCAGTGTTTAGTATTTGTCATTTTTTGCACATTTTTATATTTGTGTAATGTGAAGTTAGGAGAGGCCATGTCAGGAGCTGCTAGCCATATGTCTTTTTCTTTTTAAGTTATTGAAATGCTCTAAGTGTCTCTTTTCTATTTAAGTTGACATATGTTTAGTCTACTGGCCCCACCTTTCAAATGTATTACAGGTTTGTTTTTTGTCTCCTGAAGTTTTGTTCTCTTGTGCACAGTCATCATGTTTATGTCTAAATATTCCAGGTGATAAATTACGCAATTTATCTCTTGGCAAATGTCTTTCAGAGCTAAGGTTTTTGGTGCAATCTCCTTGGCACCTCAGACATAGATGATATATCTTGATTAATATACAAATCACCTGAAGTAGTCATCCACTAGTAAGGGAGGGGTTCCAACAGTTACTTATATGACAAACCTAGTTCTCTCTGGTGTAACTACTAAAACTAAATACATCACCTGCCTATGGAAACATGAAGGAGGCGTATGTCTTTGCTGCCCTTGCTTTGGCAGCCTCTGCTTGGTCCAGTTCTGGTAAGTTCAGATCTTGGCACTATGCTCAGCTTTTATGTTGGTTTATATATTAATTAATTAGTTAGATAAAGAAGAAAATGTAGAGGTAGTATTACCCAGTGCATAAAATTGCAAGCTCTGGAGTCAGACTGCCTCGATATAATCTTGAATTGTGTTTATTTTATTAAACAAATTGAAATACTTTCTAGAACAAAGCAAGTTAAAAATTTTAAAAAAGGAAACTAATTTTTATATATTATGTATCTGGTCACTGTCATGAGCTTTTTTTGTTGTTTTTAAAGATTTCTAATAGTTTCTGATAAAGAAACAGAAAGCATAGGATTTGGAGTAAAACAGATCTGAGTTCAAATTTTGTGCTTGCCACTTATATCTGTAACTTGGGCAAATCGCTTCAGCTCTCTGAAACAGTTTTCTCATCTCCTACCTTCTTTATGTAAGTATTGTGAGGAGTAGTGTGATACTACATCATACTTGCACTTGATACATTAAGCTCCCTATAAATATTAGTTGCTGTAATTTATCATTAACTATCTTGAACTTTCTAAGCGGCCAAACTTCTTGTCTGCATATAATAATGTCTTTCTAGGATTATTTCTGGTGTGTTGTAATATACTGACTTGAACTTCCAGGTTCATTGAAAATACTTATTTTATTTTAGGTATCCTTATTTTATTCTTAATTTTAATGAGAAAAATCCTTAGATTTTACCATAATAGGGTGTTAATGCTAGTGTAAGATGGATTTTTTTTTAAACCATGGAAGTTAGATTTATGTCTATATCTTTGAGTATAATAAATTTTATGTTTTGAATATGGTAAATAAATCGGTAACTTTGTTTTTCTATGATCTTTTCTTTGCAGGTTTGAAATAGCCCACCTGATAAATCATTTTGGTCTTTTCTGAAATTATTTCTTTGAAAACTTTTATTTTCTCATTTACTTTTTAAAAATAAAAAACCGGACACAGTGGCTCATGCTTTCAATCCCAGCACTTTGGGAGGCCAGGGCAGGAGGACCACTTGAGGCCAGGAGTTTGAGACCAGCTTGGGTAACATAGCAAGACCCTGTGTCTACAAAAAATTTTAAAAATTAGCTGGGCATTGTGGCACATGCCTGTACGCTTAGCTACTCGGGAGGCTGAGATGGGAGGATCCCTTGAGTCTAGGAGTTCAAAGTTACAGTGAACTATGATTCAGCCACTACACTCTAGCTGGGTGATGGAGTGAGATCCTGTCTCTAAAAAAAAAAATAAAAATAAAAGTCATAAAACCAAAATCATCCATTTGAAGTTTCAAAATTTATTTAAGGGTTGACATGTAGTATTCACTTATAATTTTTAAACTTCCCTATTTATTTTATCCTTTTTCTCTTTTGAATTTTAATTTAACTTTCTGCCAGAAAGTTGCCAATTTTATTGTATCTTATTATTTTTTCTTGAAAGTACTAGACTTTAAATTTTATTTCATTTTTAATTCTACTGCTTTTCTCTTTTCTGATTCATTATTTTTTAATAACAACTTTATTGAGATATAATTTATATATACCAAAAAATTCACCATTTTAAATAAAGTATACAATCTAGTGATTTTTAGTATATTCACAGAATTGTGCAACCATCTGATTCATTAACTTTTTACTTTTGCTTTATTATCTTTTCTGCTTTCTTTGAGGTTGAAGCTTTTGTTCCTATTCTCACTTCTTGGGCTAATACTTTATTGCTACTCATTTTAAAATAATGACGTAATTTTTGACTGTGCATTTACCCCCTTAATATAGCTTTGGCCACATCCAATAGATTTTGTTATGTACTGTACTCAGTTTTGATAGTATTTTAAATTAGTCTATATAGAAAAGCTTAGTGTAGAAGTATAAAAAAATAGAAAAGGTTAAAGAAAAATTTTTAATCACCTCTAATCAAAATATAAATGCTGTTTATATTTTGGTTTATTTCCTTCTAATCACCTTTTTCCTTCGCAAGTATAATTTAAAATTCATACTCACAAATAAATATTTTACCCATTGGTTCATATTATATTTAATTGTATATACTATCATTTTCTATAATATTAAGTATTGTAAATATTTCCCATATCTTCTTTTTTTTTTTTTTTTGAGATAGAGTCTCACTGTGTTGCCTGGGCTAGAGTGCCATGGCATTGTCCTACCTCACAGCAACCTCAAACTCCTGGGCTCAAGCGATCCTCCTGCCTCAGCCTCCCGAGTAGCTGGGACTACAGGCATGCGCCACCATGCCCGGCTAATTTTTTCTATATATTTTTAGTTGTCCAATTAATTTCTTTCTAATTTCAGTAGAGACAGGGTCTCGCTCTTGCTCAGGCTGGTTTTGAACTCCTGAGCTCAAACAATCCACCCGCCTCGGCCTCCCAGAGTGCTAGGATTACAGGCGTGAGCCACCGCGCCCGGCCTAAATTTTCTATATAAATAAAAGATTGGTTCACAGACCGAGCACAATTTTTTTCTTTTCTCTTTTAAAAATCTATTAAAATGGTCAAGGTAAACAAAAGTGATCCTAGACAAAAAAAAAAAAAAGCATAGAAAGGGTATATACTGCATCTATAAAACATGATCAGGCTGATACAAAAAGGAAACCAAGAATAGAATACAGTTTTAGAAATATGTTTGCCAAATCAAATTTACTGGAAAATGCTATATAATGTAATGAACACAGCCAGACCAAAATAGTGATCTATAGAATAAAACAGAAGTCCCCTAGAATCTAGAACAAAAAAAAATATACTAAATAAGTAAAAAGTTAAAAAGTCATGGGAGACAGGACTAGAAGTTTTACAAAGAGAATAGAAGTAATAAAATGAAGAAACTAATAAAATATAATTTTGTGTTTTCCTGAACTTGATTAAAAACTCAGATAATATGACTGAAATTGCTTACTAAGTAGAAATAATTAAAAAAAGATACATTTTGGTAGAAATGTTAAAAATTAGATTTATTTGTTTTGAGTAAATAATATATATTCTCAAATAATAGTATAAAACCTGTCTTTGTCTAGTTTTTGGTTTTAGGGTAATATTGGCCACATACAAGTTGGGAATGTTCTTTTTTCTTCAAATTTTGAACAGTTTGTATGAAATTGGCATTATTTCTTCCTTTAATATTTAGTAAAATTCACCAGTGAAGCATTCTGGATCAGGATTTTTCTTTATAGGAATGTTTTTTAAAAACAATTTCAATTTCTTTAATGGATATAGGGCTATTTAGGTTATCACTTTCCTCTTGAGCAAACTTGATCATATGTATCTTTCAAGGAATATATTCATTTTATTTGTGTTGTCAGATTTAAGGACATAAAATTGTTCATAACATTCTCTTATTATTTGAATAGCTATAGAGTCTATATAGTAATGCCACCTTTCTCATTCCTGGTATTGGTAACTTGTATGTTTTCTTTATTCCTAATCATTTGGGTTAGAGGCTTATCAATTTTACTGATTCTCTCAAAGTTTTATTGATTTTCCCTATTGTTTTTCTGGTTTTCATTTCATCGATTTCTACTTTAACCATTATTTTCTTTCATCTGTTTACTTTGAGTTTTATTTGTTCTTCTTATATTTTCTTATGGTGGAAGCTCAAGGTTATTAATTTGAGGCCTTTCTTCTCATAAAGACATTTAAAGACATTTAGTGCTATAAATTTGCCCTTAAGTTCTACTTTAGCAGCATCCCACAAATTCTGACATGTTGTGATTTCCTATTTCTTCAAAATACTTTCTAATTTGCCTTTTTGTTTCTATGATCTATGCCTTATTTAGAAGTAAGTCATTTTGTTCCCAAATATTTGACATTTTCCCACAAATCTTTTTGTTACTGATTTCTAATTTAATTCCATTGTGATCAAGAACATAATGGCTTGAATCCTTTGAAATTTATTGGGACCTATTTTGTGGCTCAGTTTATGGTCTGTCTTGCTAAATATTAATGTGCTATTGAATGTGTGTTTTAATTTTGTTGGGTGGAGTGTTCCATAAATATCAATCATGGCACAGATTAGGCAATGAGTGAATTTATCCTACTTCCTGCCTTTTCGGGAGGGGTCTCTTTTTTCTTCTAATATTTTTGCATTGTCAGGACAGGTAACATACTTTGTTATGCTAATCTTCATTTTTGTTTTAGTCTTAATGTTCATCAGCAGTCCTGTTGTAACAGTTGCCTCAGTTATTTCTTGGTTGAAGTCAATCTGGTAATAGTTTTCTCAAAAATAGTTCATGGGAACAGTAGTCTTCTATAGCTCTTATATGTTTCTAACCTTTGTACTTGAAGAGAACAGTTTGGATGGCTATAAAATCATTGGTCAAACTTCCTTTCCTTGAGGTTCTTAGTTCTACTGTCTTCCGGAATTGAATGCACAAAAATATGGGGCCAGTATGTTTGTTTTCCCTCATTTTAAGTGACTTAATTGTTTCTCCTGGCCAGCCAAAGGATCGTTTCTGAAGTTCAATAACTAAGATTTATTTCTCAGTGTTGATTTTTAGGGTCTTATTTCCATAGTGTAATCTAGGGGAAATGTGGGCCAATTCAGCATATGTGTTTAATTTTTATTTCAGTATATTTTCTTTGATTACATAGTGACATATTTAGGTTTTTTTTTAAATTTTTTTTAATTTATTTCAGCATATTATGGGGGTACAGATGTTTCTGTTACATATGTTGCCCTTGCCCCCCCCCCCAAGTCCGAGTTTCAATTATGTCCATCATTTGGGTGGTGCACATTGCACTCTTTGTGCATGCATATACCCCTCCTCTCCTCCCTCCTCCCTCCTCCCCCTCCCTCCTCCCCCCACCCATATTTAGGTTTTTTTGTATGTCCTTACTGCTTGTTTTGAACAACCAACTAATTGGTATAGTAAAGGAGGAAAGAAAGAATAATGCATAATCTCAGCATGGTCACTTTTCAGTGGAATGTCCTATAAAAACACTTTCAAAAAATATCTTCTTGTATAAAACCCAAAATCTTATTCAGTCTTTATAAACACAAAATATTGCTTTACTTTACTGCTAATGAGACAAGAGTACCAAAATTTAAGATACTCAATGTTATAAAGTTACGTTCTTATCCTTTTTATTGATGTTTAGTCTCTGCATATTTCTTAGGGTACACTTTACTGTTTCTTGAGCATATCAGGCAAGTTCTAGCCTTAACATCTTTGAACTTTCCATCTCTCTGTTTAGAACTCTTTTCTCCTAAATATCCCTGTATGCCTACACACACACACACACACACACACACACACACACACACTCCTTCAACTGATGAAATTGTTATCCCTGTTCCCTCTCTCTCTCAGTCTAATAATATTATTTAATATTTTTATATGTGTGTCTGTGTCCCTATCTTGTTAAATAAGAATCAAAGGGGGATGCAATTAAAAGTACTAAAATGAATAGTGCTGGCAAACAGAGAAAGCATAGGTGGTGGTGTGTGACAAAATCTTCCAGTAAGTAAGACTAGGGTCTGACAAAGGATAACTTCTCCATGTAGCCTTCTTTCTCCTGGCTTTCTTAATTTTACATTTTTCTGTTCTATTAGAAGCAATGCTTCTGTGTTTTAAGTATGTTTACTAATATGAAAATATTTGACTTCATTATTCATCTCTCAGTTAAGATGTTACCTCAGAATAACAAATGTGCCTCACTGCTAGCATATTCTGTATGATCAGATTACAATTATGTATTAGAACTTAATGAGGACTGAAACATTAACAAGAAAATTTTAAGTAATATTCCATTTATTTTTATATGCTTTGATAGTTGTCAGCAAATATAGTACAGCTGTTATTCTCAGCGATGGAAAATGAGTAAGTAATATTTATTGAAACTTTTTGTATATTGTAGTCATTTATTATTTACCATGATTATTAAAATAATTCTTTTCCCTTTCTTCATCCCTCCCATTCCCAGTATTTTGATTGTGTAGCACAAGGTTGAGGTTTGGTGAGAAATTTTAACATTTGGGTCTTGGTCTGTTACAAATCTTAACAATCTTAATAGACTTTTGAGATACTCCCTCTCATTTATTGGAGAAGAGCAATTCTCCCAAAACAGTCACTGGCAAATTTAGTTGGGATATGGTTCTCTTGATACTTTTTTTAATCCAAGTCTAGTTCTTGGAAACTATAATAGTTATACTTGGAAAGTATAACTTAAAATGAAAAACAAACAAAAAGCCAAACACCTATCCTGGAGAGTTGATGCTAATCCAGAAGCAGCTGCCCACTCTTTTTTCTCTGGACTAAAGAGTCTTAACCCTAACTCACAACTGAAAATCAAATCTTATATCGCCTTACCATCACTTCCAAAAATCACTTTATTTCTTTGCCTTTTCTTGCTTTCTTTTTTTCTTATAAGTAGACCAGAATGTTTTTACCCCTTTCTTTATTTAACATGAACACTCCTGGAGTAGCTATCACTCCGTGGTAGTAATTACCGCCATTTACTTCTAGTCTGAGTAGTGCCAGGATCGCTGACAGCACATAGGATGTGGAGAAGAGACAGAAGGAAATGAGAAGGGGTAGCTGGTTGCAGTTAGGTAAGAGAGTGCTTAAATGTGTATTTATAGTTTCTCTGATTTAACTGTTAATCTACCCTGTTAAAGAATAAAATGTATATTCTCTGTCATATAAACGTTTTCTAATTCAAGAATTAGCTATGAACAAAAGAAAATATTAAGCTTAATTACAGCAGTCATTTTGTTTCAGACTATGAACCTGATATTCTTACAGCTTTCTGGGATCTCTGGTGGTTTCATGAAATCAAGGGAGAAAAGGTCTGAAGTAGGAAAAAATATTTTACTTTCAATTTCTTCTCAAAATGAGATAAAGAGAAATATGCAACAAAACCCTGCCTTCAAGGCTGGAGCACAGAACAATTCACAGAGGTCCTTTTGTTGCACTGGGCTCCGAAGAAATGTTACAGTAATTATGGTTATATTAACAAGTAGAGTTTGAGAAATTAGGTTTTAGGTAATTACAGTGCAACTTATGTATAACAACTTTACTAGTTTTTTTTTTTTTAATGATGGTGTTCTTTTGGGTTTTTAACATTCAAGAATTTTTGTATTGCTTTTCAGTTTGCTTTCAGTTTTTCAGTTTAATGTTTCTGAAAAAAAAATTGTGCCTTTGACATTATTTCATCTTTAGAACTGTGTGTCTTTCCTACTAATTATTCGCTTCTTTGTTAAAAATAAGATTGTTTGAGTAAGAGTCTTACTCAAAAGTTACACTGAATTAGCCCAAAGTTGCTGATTATATTTGCTGAAATTGAAAGCATCTAATTTTAATTCGTAGCCATTTGATTTCACTGTATTTTAAAAATCTGACAGCATAAGAAAGCAATCTGTCAAAGCGGAGCACAGAACAATTTGTAGACAAAGTTAAGCACTTGAAACCTAAATGCCAGTGATTGGCAATGATCAGCCTACGTTTATACACAGAAGCTCAGCAACACTGATTTTTATTTCTTAGCCAGGATGGCTCATCATTAAAGAAAGACATGTCTTGATGTCCAGGTTGTAGTTTAGTTTGTTAAAACCAGTCATTGAAAGAGGTTAGAGTTGAAACCACTGCAGAAGGTGAATCACAATAAATGCCAGACTTCTGACGTAAAAGAGTTTTGATATTTCATTTTTGATTTTGTTTTAACCTCTTTCATTTTACTGAGAGTAATAGATTTTGGTGAAATGTGGATGGCTCTTTGAGCATGCCATGCTCTCAAGTCAGTGATAGGGCCTTTGTAAATATGGATCTCTCCACCAGAATAGCATATTCTCATAGATTACATTTTTTAAAATTCAGCCCCTTTTATCCTACCAAAAAAAAAAAAAGGAAAAAGTTTAGATCCAAGAAAATTGAAAGTACTACCATTTTTATTTCAATTACCACTAATTTTGGTACTAGATAATGTCATGTAGCAATTTCACTATTTTGTAATGTTTTAACTCTAGAAATCTCTTCTGGTTTTAAAAGTGAGAACTTTAAGAGTCACTTGGTTTTAGAAAAGAGATTTCAAGAATCTGGTTCTATTTACTGGGCTTTTGAGTTGATAAAAATTTGAATTTGGTTACCATACTAATCCTTATTGCCACAGGAAATTTTTAGATTTCAGTAAGAATAAAAAGCATTTAAAATATTGTATTCGTCTACTATTCTACAGTAAAGATTGAATAAGGCATGTCAGTTCATGAAACAAAATTATAGGGACTTTCCACTATCAATAAGCCCTTTCCTCTTCTGACAAACTTCAAAGACCCCCTGGTGAGTGCTTTAGCCATGCTATTACAATGGAACAACTTCTGTAGGGAAAGTGGTATGAAGGAGGGAAAGGAGTGGTATGAAGGAGAGAAAGGGATGGTTTTTTATACTTTCAGTTCTTTTTAAAGATTGGATGCCTTTTTTTTTTTTTATCTTGGGCTGTGTACAGCAACTTAAAATTTTATCAGAAGATTTTGAAGTTCTTTATAGTCAGACATGATCGCTACTTGTAGGAAAATTTCCATCTTTATCAGCCTTGCTGTAGCAATGGCTGTAGGTATGGAATAGGCAAGGGATAAAAAATTGATACTATCACTCCCAATTTTGCAAGGATGTAAGTAAATGGGCACTGTCCTTCACTCTTGGTGTAAATAAAATTGATATAGCCTTGTGGTATTATTTATCAAAATCTAAAATATCTATATCCTCTGAGACATATAAGAAATATTTTCAGATGTGCAACAAACATATTTATAAGGGCATTCATTACAGAATTCCTTCTTAAAAATTAGAAACAAAATCCACCCATTGGACAATGATTAGATAGGTATTAATACATACGTATCATGGAATACTTACAATGATTAAATAAAATTAGATATGTCTGTATTTACTTAGGAAAATATTTCTATGACCTATTATGGGGGAGGAGCAAGGATATAGAATGATCCCATTTATATAAAAACAAACACATAAACATGAAAAATCCCTGTATTCGTATATGTATAAATAAATTCTTAGAGAAAAAATTCAAGAGGTCCATATTAGACTACAAACCATAGTTATCTAAAGAAAAGATGAAGATGCATTTGTATATTTTGTAATTAAAAAATTTTTTGGTAGCCATGTGCAGTGGCTCACATCTGTAATCCTAGCACTTTGGGAGGCTGAGGTGGGAGGATTTCTTGAGGCCAGAAGTTTGAGACCAGCCTGAGCAAGAGTGAGACCCTGTCTCTACAAAAAAGTAGAAAAATTAGCTGGGTGTGGTGGTGTGCACCTGTAGTCCCAGCTCCTCAGGAGGCTGAGGCACGAGGATTGCTTGAGCCCAGGGCTTTGAGGCTGTCGTGAGCTGGGATGAGGCCACTTCACTCTAGCCTGGATGACAGAGTAAGATCCTGTCTCAAAAAAAAATAAATAAAAAATAAAAATTTGGTGAGTTGGGAGAAATGCAGAAAGTTGGGATTATTAGTGCTTTCTTCCTAGCTGATATCTAAGAATGGGCTACTCAGAAGTTGGGTATCCCAGAAAAACTTCTGTAAATATTTGTAGAAGAGTTAACTTATGTTCAGATAGACCAGGCAATTCTGATGTATATTTTTTAATTATGCCCAAAAAAGCCTATGTTTTGTAAACATGCTATTTTATAAAATAAGAATGAGAATGGGACAAAGAAAAGAGATTTTTTATGGACCTTTCATATAATTTTTTGCATCTTGTTCTAATGGAAAGGAGGACAAATAGATGTTTTAGTTTCTGTAATTATTAAGAATATATGAATGAATGCCTGCTGTGAGAAAAATATAGCAAGGCCCCTAACTTAAGGGGTTTTCAGACTGGTGAGGAAGATACCTAATCCATTAAACAATTAACAACAATAAAACCAAATATGATTACCAACTGATGGTGAAAACAATATCCTGCTGTGAGTTCAGTTTACGGAGGGATCAATAAGATCTTGATAGAATAGCCAGGGAAAGCTTGGTGAACAAATAATGTAGGACTCAGTATGGAAGAAAAATGCATTCCATGAGCACAACAGCATGGACAGTCATACAGTATGAAGGTAAAAATGAGCATATCATGCTTCTGTGTCAAGGAAACAAGCTAACCTAGAGCAAAATTAATGAAGATCTTGAGGACGGATTTCTTGCTAGGGAGCCAACTGAGTTTGATTCTAGTTCCGCTACTAACTAGCTAGTGACTGTGACAAGTTACTTTACATATCTTATGCCAAAGTCCGTGCTGGGTTACCCTCAGATAGCTCTTATGGCTGCTGCTTTCTCATCTCCTTTTTAGCAAGGGACACAGAATGACTATATAAAACTTTAAATCACTATGCTCTATTTTTCCGCAAGTTAGCTCATATGCTCACTTTATGGAGAAGATGAGCATCACAATGTGAAGTATCCAAGCATCTTACCTCTGTATTTCTTTATTTTCTTTTTGTTCATTCCCTCCTATTCCTAGAGGCAGAGATGTTCCTTCTTCCTAAGACTAACTCTTCTGCCTTCTTTATAAAGCCAGCTTTGATCCTTCCTGTTAGATCATAGCATTTTGTTCGTACCTCTCTTGGGGCACTAATATAAACATAAGTATAATAACTAAGTATCATAGTTATTTGTGAAAATATGTCACTATACTGTAAGCTTCTTGAGAGAATAGACTGTGTCTTATATTTGGCATTGTGCATTTATACAGCAGCTACACAAAAAGTAGCTGAATTGGTAGGGTGATTGTATCCTGGAGAGCCTTAGAAGCTAGCAAAGAGTACTTATATTTGGTATAATAGGAAATGGGTTGTTTTTTAGTCTCAATATTTTTTCTCAGCTGATAAAAGATGGAAATGTGGATTTGCCCAAATCATTGTGGTGTAGGGTTGAGTGTTAAAGAAAACCTAGAGTCTGCAAGGTCAGTTATTGTAATGATTTTGGTTTGAGATGGTGAGGATGGGATTGGAGAAGGGACAGACATGAGAAATATATTTTGGAAATACAAATAGAATTTGATGACTGACTTGGAGGGAATGAAACTGATATTAGAAAACATTTTTAATTAATAAGATAAATACATGGTTTTCCTTTTCTATAAAACATAATTTCACAGAGTACAATCTACCTTTTTAATATTTCTTAATTTTTGCTTTATTATAAACATCAACTATGTAGTATGTATCTGGCTCTACATTGGGGTTCTGACAGTGGAGAACTCACTAGTATGAAAAAATGGATACAGGTATGAAAATATTTATAATATGGTGTGAGTTTTTTGATGACAGAGGTATTGACACCATGCTGCGGGTGCACCCATGCAGCCTGTTGAGACGTAGATAGAGCTAAGTGAGTTAAATATCAGGAACTTGCGGGGAGGTAGCTAAGCTCCCAGCAAAAAACGGGGTCCCTTTGGTAGAGTTGCAAGGGATAAGAAAATAATAGAGAAAAATGGAAAATAAAAGCAATAAAAGAACACACAGAGACAAAGATATAGTTTTATAAATTTATAAAGATTATAGGCAAAGCGGGATCTCAGGGGGCCTAGACCTTCTCCGTGGGTCTCAAAAAGCCCCAATGATGTCTCACATGGTAACTTATAGGGAATAGTGATTAATTGCAAGGGGTAACAGATTTACATAACAACAGGTAGTTCCTCTCAGGTTAACAGATTTTCAAAAGGCTTCTACAGATCCTTTAACTAATTCTATCTACATGAGCAAAAGATTACAAAATCTTTCAAAGGTTAACTTCTGAGTTCTAAGGTAAGTTTATCACTTAACAGAGGGGTTAAACAGAGATATGTTGGCTCCATATTTATTAGGTTATTGTGAATGGAGACAAGTAGTCTAGAGTGTTTAAACAAGAGCTTTGCTTCTAGCCATTCGGGCAGCTGTCTGTTCCGGGGGGGTACTCCATTGTCAGGTCTCATCCTGTAGTTTTTAACAGATTCGCTTTGCTTTACAAAGCAAATCCAAACCTTTAGGTCTGAGAAAGGCGGTGCCTTGTGGGATACAGCCACTACTGTCTTTCGGAGATGCGCTTCCAAGTATAACAGCATTTGAAATGCAAACCAACAGGTTCACATATTCCTTCAGGGCAAAGCTCTGCAAAACTCCTAAGACAAATCCTGTCTGCAAACACATCTATATTAATTCATGGAGCAGCAGGAACTGTCTTTGGGAATTCTAGAATAAGATTTTTGGATATTGTTGTTTTGCATTTCATTAGGCAAATGGTGTGTGCTGTTTATAGACATTTTTCCCCCTGGCCTTTGCATTGTTAAGATATCACATTTTCAGCTGGAAAAAAAAAATGACTTAGAAGCCAGAATTAAGTGAAACAGCTCTAACAGTTTACTTTGAAATGTTTTTTCATGAACAGTGCATCCTTTCTTGTACCCAAATGAATGAAACATAAGATATAATGACCCTCTATAGACTCAAATATGTACACAAAATTAGCCTCAATTATGAGTCCAGTAGTACTATAGGCTCACTCTGCAATGAAGCTTATTTTGACATAGTGACAGACTGCTTTATACATGTTTTAAGAATGGCCTGCTCTAGGATTAAAGGGTAGAATCAAATAGGCTTTATGGGAGAAGGGGACATTTTTAAACATGAACCATAAAGATCAAGCATTTGTGAATCATACCCTCAATTTATTAAAATATCACAAAGTAGATATCACTTTTAAATATTTGAACCAATATATTATACTAGATGATTTCAAGAATTATTTGGCTTTGACATGATTTTTTTCAGGTTTGCTTATTGTCGTGTGAGATTTTGCTTATAAATACTGCCTTTCGATTGCGTTGAATGACATGCTAAAAGAAAAAAACAGCAGCATTTCTGGGCTTTCAAAGAGTGAGATTTTAAATCTACATTTTCAGTCTTTTTAATGGCATTTTAGGCTATATATGTACAATATTATATGTATAATATAGATGTATATGTAGTCTAATATGCCATTAAAAAGATGTACACTCCAGGGATGGTGGATCACACCTATAATCCTAGTGCTTTGGGAGGCCAAAGTGGGAGGATTGCTCTGAGTGACAGAGCAAGACTCTGTCTTAAAAAAATAAAAAAATAAAAAAAAATAAATAAAAAAAAATAAAAAGATATACAGGCATATAGTGCAAAAGATGGTCACATTATATAAAATATCTCTATTGGCCGGGCGTGGTGGCCCACGCCTGTTATCCTAGTACTCTGGGAGGCCGAGGCGGTGGATTGCTCAAGGTCAGGAGTTTGAGACCAGCCTGAGCAAGAATGAGACCTCGTCTCTACTAAAAATAGAAAGAAATTATCTGGACAACTAAAAATATTAGAAAAAATTAGCTGGGCATGGTGGCGCATGCCTGTAGTCCCAGCTACTCGGGAGTCTGAGGCAGGAGGATCACTTGAGCCCAGGAGTTTGAGGTTGCTGTGAGCTAGGCTGATGCCACGGCACTCTAGCCAGGGCAACAGAGCCAGACTCTGTCT
>CAUYSK010067198.1:0-66833 GCA_963575035.1 Avahi laniger | reverse complement strand
TCCTGAGCTCAGAATGATCCGCCCACCTCGGCCTCCCAGAGAGCTAGGATTACAGGCGTGAGCCACCGCGCCCGGCCGGTCTTATGGTCTTTAATGTATAGACTTAAGTAGACTTAATATGAGTTGATAGTTAACTAAATTATATTAATTGCTAATTTACAATTAGAGTTCTTCTGTGTTTTCTTTCCCAGAAAAAACATTTCAGTATGCATTCATGACCACTTATCAGTTTCTTGCCATGTTGACATGTGATACGTCGGTATACCTTAGCGTCTTCTCTCTCTGCTTTTCTCTACCCCACTTTTTTAGAGCTACCAACATCATACTCGACAGAACCTCCGTGTGTAATTATTCACTAAGGAGAGCATGGAATATATTTATATCAGTCTTATTTTTTTAAAGTAAAGAATTTATCTAGAAGCCAAGAAAAATCTATAATAACAATGAGTGTTTTTGCCCTATTCTTGGCCAGGAGTTCATAAATATACAGTACTGAGCAGTTATTTTCTTATTCACCCTTTTTTTTTGTCTGGAGAATTCTAGCTGAATGGCTAGTTTTTATTCCATTATTTATAAAAAGTTACAAAATCTGGTAGAGATTCTTTATATGCTTGATACTGACACATGTTTCTTATTTAAAATTTTTTCTATATTTAAATTAAAGATACTATGTACTAAATATAGGAATTTAGTGAACTTGTTTGTAATATTTCTTAATAGTGAATTCCAGTTTTGTTTAAGTTTAATGAAATAAAATAAAAGGGTTGTATATAAAATAATAGCATGAGCAGTTTAAGATAGGTACACTTTTGAAACTCCAGTTAAATTCCATGAAGTTGTACAGAATAGTTTAACTGAGCCTGGCTTAATTCAGCTAATTTTGAATTACTCAAATAGTATTAGCATGGAGAGGCTACTTGAATTGGTGGTTAGATAATATTATTGATATGATATTTCGCGAGATTCATTTGTATAAAGGCATTTGATGTGTTCTCTCATATAGCTTTAAATATTCTTTTCACATTCTTTTTTCATAGCACAAAACCTACCATCAATGAAAACTGTATTAAGAGGATGTTATTATCTGAAGATTTTGTTCTGTCCCCTTTTAAAACATATACATCATGGACACTATAAGGTCAGAGTAACAACTTTAGTGACCAAATATTGAACAAACATTCTTTTTGATTATATTTTTTAAAAGGCAAGGCATTTAATCATTTCCTTAAACTTGGCAATTAGTAATAGTTGCAAAAGCTGTGCCATAAATAATCTGTAATTATTTTATGTTTATATGATACACTAGAGTTATATAAAGTTATATAGTATTGATCTCACTTCTGTGTATGATAGAAATATTTTCTCATTCATTCGAATACTCATATACCTTAGCTTACATAGTTGAAAAGCTGAACGTATAGGGTGGAATGGAATGGAGATATAAGAAATGAACTGTAATGTGTAAAAGTTCAGTGGGAAGGACATAGGGTAAGAATAACCCAGCCCTACACAAAAGTATTTTAGTGAGATAATTTAGTGAAGATATCGTGGGATACAAACAGGAGCTTTCTTTCTTGTTTTTGTTAGAACGAACGGCATAAATGTATAGTATACATCTTCCGATTACATACAAGCCTTGTGGTCTGGTTTTTTAAATTTAAAAACAATTAAGGAGCTTCTGCAGACTTTGTATTGATAGTTTATGTACTTCCATATTTATGTTGATGCATAGCAAACTACAACACAGGTGATACTGGATTCTTCCTCAATAGCATTTTTTCTTTTCTGACTTAACAGTAAATGCTAGATGTTGGCATCTCCATGCAAGGAAGGGAGTAGCTTCTTGCAACACGAACAATCTAGGAGAAAGCTGTTTTTTTCCCACTATAGATGATGGGGGAGCATGTGGGGTTGGGTTGGCTCCGTCATAATTGTTTCTCCTATACACTTCTCGGGTTCAGCCTATGAATGTGTGGCATGAATTGCGGCTAGTCTGAAAATTAATTCTGCAATATTATGTCCTTGGGCAACATGGTGAGGCATTGTGTAATCCTTTGCCTTCTTTATGGGTCAGCATATCCAGGCACCTTTTTGCACTGCCTGTCACTGGACATAGAGCAGCTCTAGTGGCACAACCCTTTCCTGGGACAGTTGAATGCCATCATGATGGAGGTGAAGCCTCAGAACTTCCTCTTTCCTGCTGCCTGAGACAAAGAGTTTTGCTAATGTATTTCTGTTAGCAGAAAAGTCAACTGGGCTTAGGGTTTGGTGCCGTATGTCAATTTATAATGTAGGGAATGTTCTGATGATATATGCTATTTGAAGTGTGCTAGATAGAATATTTATATATGACTTTTGCACTTTGGAGAAAATCTTAATAACAGAAACTAAAATTGACCTGATTCAGGTTGCATCCCAGGAAGGATAAAGGTATAAAGGTGTGGAAGCCTCTCCCTGGTCCTTTCAGTGAGCTATCCCCACCAGAGCTCTCCCATTTGGGGTTCCCGATCTTGTGTATGGGATGTGACTAAACTACGGTGGGTAGAGGTTGTCATTGTGCTGTGAAAGGCTGTAAGTAAACCTCTCTTTTACTTTTCTATAAAACAATTTTCTCTAGGACAGATTATAAAGAGAGAGAAGGAATCTCTTCTCATTTTCTTTTTGAATAGAAAGTGTCTGTCTATTCCCTCACATAAAAGACAATAATCAGTCACTTTTTCTATATTCATATAGAACATATAGAAAAAAGTAATTATTCATATAGAACATATAGAAAAAGTAATTGATTCTATATGAAATGGTCTTGAATTGTCATTTTTAAATTGGTTCTGTATGAAATGGTCTGAATTTTTTATTTTTCTGCAGTTCACACAAATATGAATTTCTGCGTTTCAAGACTGCAATGTATATGTGATTCCTTGCTGCACTTTAAGGGCCTTGTTGTTTTCTTAAACATGTTGAAGAGTTTTCATAATCCGTTTCTATAATCTTAAATCAGATTTGTTTTTCTTATTGTTAATGTAAAAGCAGCAAATTTGAAGACTGAGAACCATGTGTAGAAGGGTGATAGCACTTACTGTGAAAAGATTTGTATCCTTCTTTGTGTGTGTGAGTGTGACCAGCCTTGCTATCGATTTCTTCTGTCATACACTGTCAAATCTTCTATTTAAGTATTGTGAAAACTCTGTTTTTTTCAGGTCGAATGAGTGATTTGAGTGTAATTGGTCATCCAATAGATTCAGAATCTAAAGAAGATGAACCTTGTAGTGAAGAAACAGACCCAGAGCACGATCTAATTGCTGACATTTTACCTGGCTTGCCTGATATAATTGAAATAGATATATACCACAGTGAAGAAGATGAAGAAGATGATGAAGAGTGTGCAAATGCTACTGACGTCACGACCACCCCCTCCGTGCAGTACATCAATGGGAAGCATCTCATTACCACTGTGCCCAAGGACCCAGAAGCTGCAGAAGCTAGGCGTGGCCAGTTTGAAAGTGTTGCACCTTCTCAAAATTTCTCAGACAGCTCTGAAAGTGACACTCATCAGTTTATAATAGGCGAAACAGAATTGTCTACTGCTATGCAACCTAGTGATTCTAAAGAAACAACTGAATCTCTTGAAATTACATGGAAGCCTGAGACTTACCTTGAAACATCAGAACGTTTTTCAGGTGGTGAGCCTGATGTTTCCCCCACAGCACCATTCCATGAGGCAGAAGCAACAGAGGGTGTAGAATCAATCACAGAGAGAAGTCCTGAACTTGGCAATCAGGTGCATGAACACACTGAAGCTGTCCCTCTGTTTCCTGAAGAGTCTTCAGGAGAGGCTGCCATTGATCAAGAATCTCAGAAAATAGTATTTTCAGGGGCCACAGATGTAACATTTGGTGAAGTGGCAGAAAAAAGTACTTCTATCATGTATACTCCCACTGTAGTTCCAAGTTCTATGTCAGCACGTGTTTCAGAGGAAGAATCAGTTACCCTACTAGGAAATCCGCAGCCTAATGACCCATTGTCTACCCATGAAAGCTGGATAGAAATAACTCCTAGACAAATTGTAGAGGTCTCAGGGAGTTCTTCAGTTCCAATTGCAGAAGGCTCTGGAGAAGTAGAAGAATACAAAGATAAAATGTTCACCATGGCAACAGATTTATCACAGAGAAATACTACAGATACAGTCATTACTTTAGACACCAGCAAGGTAGTTATCACGGAAAACATTTTTGAGATTCCTGCGACTACCATTTATTCAGTTTCTGAACAACCTTCTGCAGAAGTGGTGCCTACCAATCTTGTAAGTGAATCAGACACTTCCAAGTGGGTTTTCAGTACATTTTTTGAGGGAAAGAAAAGGAAAGAGGAGGAAGAAGGACCTACAGGTACAGCTTCTGCAGTTGAGGTACATTCACCTACACAGGGATCAGATCAACTCTTTTTATCCTCTGAATTAGAAAGTTTGGATGTAGCTACATCTAGTGATTCAGCTACTGGGAAGACTTTTATGTCCTTGACAACACCCATGCAGTCTGAAAGAGAAATGACAAGTTCTACCCCTGTCTTTACAGAAGGAAATGTTTTAGAAGATTTGTGGGCACAGACTACCAAGCACAGCAGTAGCAGTCAACCTGGGGTCCAGGAGGGGCTGACCACTCTCCCAGGTAGCACTTTCTCTCTCTTTATGGAGCAGGGCTCTGGAGAAGCTGCTGGTGTCCCAGAAACCACCACTCTTTCTTCATTTTCATTAAATATAGAGTCTGAAATTCCAACTAAAAAGGAAACAGCTGGCACTTTGTCTCCCCATGTGGAAAAAACATTCTCCTCTGAGCCAACACAACTAGTTTTGAGTACTGTAATAGACAGAGAAGTTGAAGAAATTATAAGTCAAACATCCAAGGAAAAATTGGTTTCAGAGGTATCAGGAAAATCAAATTATGGGGCAGAAATAAAAAGCTTTTCTACAGGTTTTCCTCTCGGGGAAGATTTCAGTGGTGACTTTAGAGAATACTCAACAGTATCTCATCCCATCACAAAAGAAGAAATAGTGATAATGGAAGGCTCTGGGGATGCAGCATTTAGGGATACCCAGATTTCACCATCTGCGATACCTACTTCAGTTCATGTCAGTGGCACACCTGACTCGGAGGGACCCAGTAGCACCTCGATCAGCACTTCAGCCTTGCCGTGGGAAGAGTTCATAGCCTCAGCTGAGGGCTCAGGTGAGCAAATGGTCACAGTAGACAGCTCTGTTGGCCCAGTGCTCCCCGGTGCTGTGGAGTTTTCTGGTACAGATTCCCCATTTATTGACCAAGGATTGGGACAAGTGGGTGCTATCAATGAAGCTGATAAAAGATCCACTGTTTTGCCAACAGTAGAAGCTGAAGGTACTGTAGTTCCAATAGAAAAGGGAGAAGTAAAGGTCAATGACACAATTTCAGTGAACTTTCCCCAAACTATGGAGCCACTCAAATTATGGTCAAGGCAAGAAGTCAACACTGTAAGACAAGAAATTGAAAGTGAAACAGCATCAGAGGGAAAGATTCAAGAAGAAAAGTCTTTTGAATCCCTCCAAAGCTCTCTTGCACCAGAGCAAAGAATTTTTGATTCACAAACGTTTACTGAAACTGAACGCCAAACCACAGATTATTCTATACTAACAACAAAGGAAACTTACAGTACTGATAAGGAAATGAAGGAGGAAGGCATTTCCTTAGTTAACATGTCTACTTCAGATCCAGATGCAAAGGGCTTGGAATCATATACTACTTCTCCTGAAGCTACTGAAAAAACACATTTTTCCTTAGCTACTACCTTAGTGGCTGAGTCTATACCAGCTGAAAGTATAGTCACTGATTCATCAATCAAAGAGGAAGAAAGTATAAAACTCTTTCCGAAAGGTGTGAGACCAACAATTAAAGAGTTGGATACTGATCTCTTATTCTCTGGACTGGGATCAGGAGAAGATGTTTTGCCTACTCTACCTACAGTGTCAGTGAATTTTACTGAAATGGAACAAATTGTTAACACATTATATCCCCAGACTTCTCAAGTGGAAAATTTAGAAACAAGCAGCTTAAGTGATAAAACTGAAGATTATGAGAGAGTGGAAAAGGTGGCAAATGAAGTTAAACCACTCATTTCCAAAACAGATAACAGCTCTGAAAGTAGTGAGGCAGTATCCAGCACAACCTTAATAGAAATTGCAAGTGACACTGGAGCAGAAAGACCCACTATGACACCTCTTCCTTTCTCTACAGACAGCAAACATCCTCAGAATCAGACTCTCAGGTGGGCAGAAGAAAACCGGACTAGTAGACCACAAACTGTAACTGAACAAGACTCTAACAAGAATTCTTCCACAGCAGAAACTAAAGAAACAGCAACCTCTTTCTCTGTTTTTCTGGGTAGAACTTATGGTCTTGATGTGGCCAAAGAATTTGTTACCTCAGCTCCAAAACCAACTGACTTATTTTATGAACATTCTGGAGAAGGATCTGGAGAATTGGCTATTGTTGATTCAGTTCACACTTCTGGAACTACTCAGGCAACCAGACAAGGAAGTACCACATTTGTTTCTGATAGATCCCTGGAAAAACATCCTGAGGCGCCAAGTGCTAAAGCTGTTACTGCTGATGAATTCCCAACAGTTCCAGTGGTTCTGCCTCTTCATTCAGAGCAGAATGAAAGCTCCCCTGATCCAACTAGCATACTGTCAAATACAATGTTATATGAGAGGTCCACAGATGCTACCACAGGTAGTTTTCAAGACCATTTCAGGGGGCTTGAGGATTCTACCTTAAAACCCAGCAGAAGAAAACCCACTGAAAATATTATTATAGACCTGGACAAAGAGGACAAGGATTTAATATTGACAATTACAGAGAGAACTGTCCTTGAAACTTTACCTGTGCTGACATCAGATAAAAATACTATCATAGATATTGATCACACTAAACCTGTATATGAAGACATCCTTGGGATGCAAACAGACATAGATCCAGAGATACCATCAGGATCACATGGCGGTAATGATGAAAGCACTCAAGTTCAAGAGAAGTATGGGGCAGCTGTTAACCTTTCTTTAACTGAGGAAACATTTGAGGGCTCTGGTGATCCTCTTCTGGCCAGCTACACTCAGGCAACACAAAATGAATCAATGACTTCTGAAGACAGAAGCCAATCAGATCATAAGGGCTTTAACTACACAACTGAGATCCCTGTTCCTAGCAACGAAGCAGAATTAGGTATTTTACTTCCCACAGCAACATCCCTGCCCATTCCTAGTAAGTCTGCCACAGAGAATCCAGAGATTGAAGAACCAAAAATTGAAGCAAAAGCCCTGGATGACATCTTTGAATCAAGCACTTTGTCTGATGGTCAAGCCGTTGCAGACCAAAGTGAAATAATATCAACATTAGGCCATTTGGAAAGGACAAAGGAGGAGTATGAAGAAAAGAAATATGCAGGTCCTTCTTTTCAGCCAGAATTCTCTTCAGGAGCTGAGGAGACATTGATAGATCATACTCCCTATGTAAGTATCAGTACTGTCCACGTTATGGCTCAGAGTCTGACAGAGGCACCTAATGTGGTGGAAGGATCCAGTTCCCCATATTACACTGATACAACCTCAGCAGTGTCAGCATTTGCAAAGCTGTCTTCTCAGACACCATCATCTCTACTCACTACCTACGTAGGCAGTGGAGCCTCTGAACACACAGAGGTACCCCAGCCAAGTGCTCTGCCAGGTATAGATGCTGGCTCCTCTCAGATGTCCCCAGAGTATTCTTTCAAGGAAATTCATGAAAATATTGAAGCAACTTTCAAACCGTCAAGTGAAGAATACTTTCACATAACTGAGCCTCCATCCTTATCTCCTGACACAAAATTAGAACCTTCAGAAGATGAAAGTAAACGTAAGTTATTAAAAGAAATGGAAGCTTCTCCCACAGAATTAATTGCTGGGGAAGGAACTGAGATTCTCCAAGATTTCCATAACAAAATCAATGGTCCGCTTTCTGGAGAAACAATCATCGTGGTTCCCAGTGTTAAAACACCAACACCTGAGGCTGGAACTGTTCTTACAGATGCCAATGAAATTAACTTAGAAGGTGCTACACAGTGGCCACATGCTACTTCTGCTTCTGCTCCTTATGGGGTTGAGGCAGGTGTAGTGCCTCAGCCCAGCCCAGAGACTTCTGAAGAGCCCACCATTCCTTCTTATTTTCTGGAAATCAACCCTGAAACACAAACAGCTTTTATCAGAGTGGAGGATTCCACAGCAGCATCAGCAGAACAGCAAGTATCAGCGAGAATTCTTGATTCCAATAATCAGGCAACAGTAAGCACCATGGAATTAAATACTGAGCTTGCAACACCACCATTTCCCCATCTGGAAACTTCTAATGAAACTGATTTCCTGATCGGCATTAATGAAGAGTCAGTGGAAGGCACAGCAATCTATTTACCAGGTAAGTCCACAACATTGATAAATCTGTTTCCAAATCTGGAAACAGTCTGTTGGTCCTAACATATATATGTATGTAATTTTATTGTGATGTTAAATCAGTGGAGATTTTTATATTCATCACATAATAACAGGCCAGGCCACAGCATTGAGTCCATCATGAAATGAAATGAAAGTAGGTATAGATTATTTCTGACCTTTAGAGTATATACAAAAATACTTTGTATTTTTCTGGGTTTAGGAAATAACATACAATTGAAACGTAGAAAAAGTGAAATTGTTAATGGTATACGAATTTGATTTGTTTTGACTTACAACTAGAGTACTGCTTTGTCATATATCTCATAGTTATACTTCTTCATTTTAAAAACGGGAAAAAAATGTCCCATTTTTTAAAAGCTCTCCCATTGATGGGTGCTATTGTGGCAATATCAAAATCTGTCAGGCCTTTAACATTGAAGAATAGTAAATAGCTCTAATAAGTATTTCACAGCTTATACAATATCAATTATGCATTCATTCTTTTATGTAATTTCCTTGCTTAAGACAGTCTACATAATGCTTCTAACAGTACCTAGCCATAGTGGGTATTCATTTATTATATTTGCATACTGCCTGTTGAGAGAAGTTTTCTATTTATTGATTGAATGTACAGAAAGCATGAATTTGATTACTGCTTCATGTAGACCATCTCATTTGATCTTCACAAAAAGACTAAAAAGCACACATTATTAGCCCTATGTAAAAGGGTAAGACATGGAGATTCAGAGGGGTTCAATAACTGGCCCAAGATGGCATAGCTACATCATGGCAAAAGTGGGATTTGAATCCAGATCAGCTCACGTTCTGATAAAATAGAATTTATTTTACTCTTAGTCTAGCCTGAGAATATTGAGAAATTGGCTTTAATAGTGTTTTCTTGAAATGTTATTATTTAAATAACAATGTCAGTGACAGGCATCACCACCTAGCTGCTAGCTGCGGGAAAAAATCAGTCCTCTAATGACCGTCTTGGTTGAAAATATGTTTTATTTTAATTAATGTGTTTTATGTCATGGCTATTGTTAAAACTATTCTTCTGATCATATCAATACTATCTTTTGTGCAACAAAGGCTTTATTTTGATGTGCTTCAGAAAGAGTGAAATAGTCAGAGAGTGCAACTTTTTATAAACGGCTTGAAATATTTTGTGAATAAAATTGATCAAAGGTGATTGACATTGGATTTTTTTTGTTGTCACTCTATATTTAATCTGTAAACAATAACCTAGTAATCTGGCCAATGTTTATTGTTTTGTAATTCAGTTGAAATATACTTCATGTTTTTGAAATTAGTATACAGAAATAATTGGTAATAACCATGTACATATAAAGAGAGTTAAGTTTGACAAATGAGTAAGAAATTTGTACCAGTTGTCCAGTCCACAATATTTACCAAGAATTAGAGTTTGCGTCTTCATTACAAAACAAATTTGTCACTTTAGCTTAATTCAGTAAACAGCAGCTCATATGGGATTACCTGGTCTATGTGTTGCAGATTCAACTTTCAGAGCTTAGTACTGTTTAGGAAAGAATAAAATTCATAAAAACAAAACTTTTCTCCTAATTGGAATGACTTCAAGTTCACAGAAAGATCCACTCACTAAGTCCTTGTCTCAAGGTCTCAGCATGGTGTCTAGTGTCTGGTGGGAATAATAACAGTACTTCACACTTGTGTGGCACATCATAGTCTTGCAAAACACTTTTCATATAAGTCTCATTTTGATTCTGCACAGAGGGCAAGATGTAGATATGTTGTTTGTTGACTGCAGCCTTGTCATCTGGGCGGTGTACTTTCAAATTCAGGAAGCTAACATTGCTAGAGAGAGTTTAAATATTTTTGGAACTGTAGGAGAAAGTGTCCTAAATAAATTGGAGTACTTTTTGAAGAAGTTGGTGTATGCATCAGAATTAACCTAACTTTAATATGAATCTCAAACACGAGGATGTGTATCTATCAAGTTTTTCCAGTTGTTCAAAATTTACTTAACACTCAGAAAGTTTGAGTTTGATTTTCCCGTGTGAGAAAGGCTCATTTATCATCTGTAGCAGCACCTTGTTTATCCTAATATTCCTTAAGTTAATGTTAAACATCTTATTGTCGTGTGCAATTATTTCAGGGTTTCAGAACTTAAGATTCTTAATAATACAGTTATGTCCCATAAATAATCTATTTTATTTCAATTATTTTGTAAAAATTTCAACTCTTATGTGGATCCTTGAACATTTTGAAACTTAAGCAATTCCGAAATAATATGCAGAGAAGAAATACAAACTATGAATGAAAATAGTCATCCAAGCAATGCTACAATATGAAATACATGTTTCAAATGATATAAAGCACTTGCATTTAGAAAATATATTTTAAACTGTTTGTCCTCATAAATTTGTCTTTGGCCTTTACATTTATCTCCTAGGAGTGTTGCTTTTATTTGTGTTTTAAGAAGAAAATTGTAATAAAAACTTGGGGTTTCCTTTTAGGTGAGGTTTTTGTATTGGAGTTTGTTTTATACAGTAGAGTTTAATCCATGTGTTGCTTTTCTTCAAGTATAGTTTAAAGGAGTACATTTGGAACGTGTTTTTGGAAAAAACATATTAATGTAGCAGAAGAGACTTCAATGCACACTTTCGAAGAAAAACAGTTTCTGAGCATTAAGTGGTAAAAGGCAATAATAATTCAAATGATGATAACAAGCCAACCTGCTAAAAAGAATGCATGTTCTGTGTATCCAGCCATTTCACATGAACTAACCCCGTTTAAAAGAATACATTTTCCATTCACTGTGCACATATGTGTAATCATTTTTGACTAAAATCAATTGCCATTATCATGCCAACTAAATCTGCCGTAGAATTTATTAGTTGTCAGATACAGTAAAAAAAATGTCATTAAAGAATAATCATAATTGAATCCCAGAAATGAACAGATGCAATTTGTAACAATTAGTTATAATGCCAAGAAACACTCCAGAGAGTAAAGTTAATATTAATTTTTATATGTAGTAAATTGCTATGGTAAAGCTTATATGGTAGCAATATGTGGCATTTTATGCTAAAATACCCTGAAACCTTAGAGCCTAATTACTTTTCTTACTTTCCTGAACTGGTAGGACCTGATCGTTGCAAAACGAACCCGTGCCTTAATGGAGGCACCTGTTATCCTACTGAAACTTCGTATGTATGTACCTGTGTCCCAGGATACAGTGGAGACCGGTGCGAACTTGGTAAGATGTTCTTGCCTGAAAGAATGCAGTTCTTTTATAGAAGATATACTGGGGGAGAAGTTATGTTGTTGAATCAATCAGAGATTTCAGAGAAACTCATGTGTAAATAAATTATATGTTAAATGAAATTAAAATCTGAGAGTAATTCATTCTAGTCTGAAAAACGGGGACAGATATTTACTGAATTTTGTTAATATACCCAAGACTCAGTGAGGCTTACTGAGGTCAGCTTTGTCTTCTTGTGGTTTTTATGGATAGACTTTACAAATGTAAAGATGCATAAATATTAACAAAAAGTGTTAATTCATATCGATAATAATTTAAGTACACAGCATTTTGTAGAAAGGTATATTTAAAAATTAGGAAAAAAGCAAAAATTAGGGAGTTTAGTTCTTATGTTTTGGGCTAACTTTCTCGATGTGGAATGGGAAAGATCCTTCTCTGACTCTCTCAGCAGCCAGCCCAAACTGTCTCCATGTCAAGGAGTTGTGCAATTGCTGTGCCCCTCCTCTCTTTTGGTTCCAAAGAATATAATTTATTCTTTACTTAATCAGTTCCTTTTACTCCCGTATTCTTATGTAGGCATCCTTTACTATAAAGAAAAAAAAAGCCCTAGTTTGATTTGGCTAAATATAGACCTCACCTCTGAGAAAGGAATCATGGAATATATGGTTCAGGTGTTCCCTCTAGAGGTACCCTGAAGGGTTGCTTACAATGATTAAGCAAAGAGAGCCCACCAGTAACACTTTAAATTGCACAGAAATATTGGGATAAAATCCCAACATTCAAATTAAAAGCATACTTGCCTTTAAAAAGTCAACAGAGTTAGAGAGCTCTACTTGTGTGCTAATTATTGGGAGTACAAAGATAGCAATTTATAACATCTAAGGAATAATTACATTTTAAATATCAAATTTATATGTATGAAAGCATCTATCTGGCTCCCAGTCTGTTTTATATTAAAATCAATTAAAATAATTTAATGAGTTAATATATGTGAAACTCTTAGAATAGTGTCTGGCACTTAGCAAGTACCATAAAAGTGTGTGGTATTATTTTTATATAATACCATTGCTAAGACCATTTCTTCAGGTAAGCATACATTATATGACTCTTGGAAATTTAACTAGCTTTGTATATTCATTTTTTAAAATATTCTTTTCATTTAATATAAACATTAATTAAATTTTTAGTGCAATTGCAAGATGCTATGGGAATTAAGTCATTGATTTCATCAGACGAGATCATGGAGGTCTGTGTAGAAAGATTACATTTGATGTATATCTTAAAGTTGAGGAGGATTTGATAGGTGCTGGAGGGAGACACCTACACAACAAACAAAAGCACAGAAACCACAAAGTACACAGTGTGGCTGAGTGACTGCAAGTATCCAAGTATGCCTACTTATGAGTTTGGAGAAGGGAGACTTATTGGGAGAGAATTCCAGAAAGCGGGTTGGATCCAAAAGGTCCTGACAGTGTGAGAAGGTCCTGAATTCAATGTACTGAGTAGTTTTACTTCATACTCTCGTCAAGTGCTTGTGGGATTGTAGCATGCATCAGAATCGTCTAGAGGGCTTCTGGGATTGTAGCATGCATCAGAATCGTCTAGAGGGCTTGGTAAAACGCAGATTGTTGTCCCCACCCCAGAGTATCTCATTCAGTAGGCCTAGAACTAGGACTGGAAATGTGGACTTTTCACATTCTTAGTCAATGCTGATACTGCTGGTCCAGGGACCACACTTTGAAGACCACTGCCTTGGGTATTGGGATCCATGGAATGTTTGGAAGCAAAAGAATAAAATTATCATGACTGTGTCTAAAAAAGATGACAGCAGAGTGAAGGATATATTGGAGATGAAAGGGCCCAGCAACAGTGAGGCCAGTTGGATATTTTGAGTATTCCACACATGGGTAATCAGAGCATGAGCCAGGATTGGAGGTGGGAGGCTTGGGGGTTCTTCATCAGTTTTAGGGCTCGTGTGATTCATCTAGTAGCAATGGTGACAATGACCCTACTCTGAATATCTCTGAATTTTTCTTAGAGTTACCAGCTTTAGCAAATAAAAATACAGGGTGGCCAGTTACATGTGAATTTCAGATAAACAAGAAATAATATTTTTTAGCATAAGTGTGCCCTAAATATAGCATGGTTCATACTTATGCTAAAAAATTATACATTTTAAAATCTTAAATTCAAAATTTAACTGGCCATCCCATATCTCATCTGGTAACCTCACACTAAACGGAATTTTTCGATCTATTTTTGAAAGTATTTTTGTGGGCTTTTACAATTTTATTTCAGATTTTGATGAATGTCACTCCAATCCCTGTCGGAATGGAGCCACGTGCATTGATGGTTTTAACACATTCAGATGCCTCTGCCTTCCAAGCTATGTTGGTGCACTTTGTGAACAAGGTAAGAGCTATTGCAACATTTGTATGGTGGATACTACTGATGTTTTTAGCAATTTTGGACTTCCTGCATATTCTTTCCTATGGAGGAAATTCACAGGTTATCTAACTATATTAGGTTTCCTTATTCATGGGTAGCTCGAAACATTTGAAAAATAGTATTAACTGACTGTGATTGTTTTGCTGATAGATTGGAATTGCAGACTGGCACACTGAGCTGAATTTAAAGACATCTAGCCAACAAAGGGAATATTGTTGTATGTATTCTTCCTAGGGACAAACTAGGAATTGACCTCAATGTGGCTTGTGTACCAAAGGGTACTGAATTCGATGTTAGTTGTCTTTGCTTTCTCCTCCTAAGCACTTGAGACTCAATGGGCTTATTTTTCATAGTCAATCATATGTGGAGAATGAGTTGATATAGTTGTTAGAATACATTAGCCATGGTGTGGCACATGCTATGTAAAAGATGTTATGAATCTACTCACCAGAAAATTTTCCTACTAGAGAAGCATCTACTTTTTTCTGAATGAGAGAAAGGCCTATGTTCATGATGGCATGAATCTCATGATCCCTGTAATTTGCATTTTATGGCCAACCTGAGAGTGTATTTTAGATGGTTAATGGTAACATTTCTTAGTCCATCAATCAGAAACAGATTGCATGCTCAGCACACTCAACTTTGGAATGTCTATTTCCTCTACTTAAAGTCATACAGTGGTTTGGCTTTGATAAAAGTGCTCAGTGCCAAACTTCTGTCCCACCAGACAAAATGAAAATGCATTAGACACTCAGAAACATTGGTCTGGCCCCACATTCTGCTTTGTGGAGTTAATCTGGACGTCACTACAATGAAAGCAAAGTTAAAAGGGGCATATATTGAATTGCCTTTGCAAGTGGATGGGTGATGGCTACATTTTCAGGTGTTGTATTTTTCCTTTTTTTTAATTGCATAGGGTGAGTCTGTTTTAGGTTTTTAAATATGAAAATAGACCAAGCATGATCTTCTTCTTAAAGTAATATAGTAAGAAAGATGTCATTTGTGGAAGAAAACAAAAGGATGAGACAATTGAATCATGCCAATATGTTAAAATGTTTCTGCCTTCCCTTAGTTCCAAATACAAGGAGTGATTCAAAAAATCATTTGTTCAACTTGTATTTATTGAGCATTTTCTTCCAGACACTTTTCTGGGCAGTGGATATAGAACTGAGAATAAAACAACGTTCCTGATCTTGGTGACTTAGCATAACTCTTGGCAGAGATTAAAAAGAGACTAAAAATACTGTTTGTTTAATACTTTATAGTTTAACAAATGTGTCCAGGTACATTATCTCATTTGGTTGGTTGGCACAGTATTCCTGTGCATTAGATAGGCTAGAAATTAAGACTCAGAGATGAGGAGTGATGTGTTCAAGGTAACACAGCTGGATCAGAGAGTGGGAAAAGTGAATCTAAGTGGCTTAACTCGAAAGCCCAAGTTTATTTCAATGTCTTCATGCTTCTAAAATAATCCTCAAAGATAAGTATTTTATTTATATGTATATCTGGTGGATTGATTGGTAACATATTGTTGGAAGGGACTTTGAGACCAATTACTTTTTTCTTCTCTTTTAAAAAGGATATTGAAAAGCAAAATTTTTAACTTGTTTCTTTCATTTATGGTACTACCTAACTTTTAGTTACATTCTATTTTATTTTCAAACTTTAACTTTCATCCACATTATTTGCTGAGAAACATCTATCCCAGTCTGTTTACCCAATGCAGCTGTGTTCCTGTGATTTATTGCTAGGATACTGAAAGATCTTTTTCTCTTCCTTTCAGGTTGCTTAAGAACAAATGTTTTCTTCATTAACAGTAGCATTGTTGTCTAACCAGTTTTCTATCCAAAGTTAGGTGACAGTTGTGTCATTGTTTCTTCAGCTGACCTTTTCTGTTCTCTGCACTAGCAACTTCCCAAGTCTCAGTAATTCTGAAATAGGGGGCACATTTTGGGGAATGATAACAGATATAAAATCTAGAAAGGGCTATTGGAACAGGAGAGAGAGAGAGACAGTTCTGTACATACAGACTGCCCCAGTCAAAGGCAATGCTACATATTGCCAATGAAAAGTGTGGAAAGGTGGACAATTTCTTAAGACATGCCAGTTATATATCAGAGGCGTTGACAACATTACCTGTACAGCATAAAGAGAATAAAATTTTAGTGAAATTGTTTAAGAGTGATAGTTTCATCTTCTGTGGTCATGAACAGTTGCCGGGTTCATGCACCTGGCAAATCAGGGACTTTGTATTGTAACCTACTCACTACAGTGGTTTTAAAGCACAAGATATCTTTCCATATGTTGAATGATTTTTAAGAAAATGTCGTCCAAAAGAGTTGCCTTTTAATAAATGAAATGAGTTTCACATTATTTTTTGGTAAGTTTGAAAAAATAGATAGACTATTTCTGATACCTTCTATCAGAATAGCATCCTGGAAGATGCTGTTTGACATGGGATTCTTCATTACATATTTGTTGAATTCACGAATAATAAAAATTAAGTGTTATCAGTGTGGATATTTGGCTTTTTTTCACATAAAAAACCGCTTTATGTGGTATTTGCCCATATATTTATAATCATGGGAAAGCTATGATTTAGATAGTACCGATAAATAAATTCTTCCAGCTTGGTTTTAATAGAAACTCCCCTGATTTTTAGACCTGTGCTCTGATACGAGTATATACGCCTGCTAACTGAGAAAGGCATTGTAGCAATGATGTGGTCATGCATTTAAATTTTATGATTATCTGAATTTTCTTGTTTACATACTTACTAATAACCTATTTTAAAGACAAAAGACTAACAGGAAAACCAAACTAAAACCATTTGAGTTAAAAGTGATTAAGAAAGAGTGTATAGAAAAATTTTTTTCTGATGTATTATTCAAGAAGTTAGAAACTCCTAGAAGTTTATACTGTGTGTCTTAAAATAAATGATAATTTCCAAAGTTAAAGAAAGCTATTCTATCACAATATTATATTATTGACTTTGGCAATAAGAGCGCTCTAAAAATTTTTCCAATTCTCCTCCCCTGTAAACTAACCCCCTCATATATGAAGAATTGTGTCCTCCCTACCCTTCCAACCCGACCTCTAAATTTTTCCAAGTGAGCTTCCCAAAGGAAAAATCCTATATGTAAGTAGCCAAAATGTGTTTCATTTTGAGGGCACTAAAGTGCTACTTTTGTACCAAACTTGTCTAGTTGTGTCTTGAGTCCTTTCCTGTGAGATGTGGTGGTCTCGAACAACACTTTAATAAAACTTGAAACTTTCAGTACACATCACTGAAAACAATTAGTCAGCTGGCTGAAACTAAACAACAGGCCTGATAGACTAAACTGAAATAAAGACTGCTCTCAGAGATAAACTGCATCTGTTGCATGATTATGGTCTAAATCACTGCAGCCAGGAAAAAAATTAAATCTCTTAGCATGTGTACTTTCCCACAATTACAGAAAAAGGAGTAAAAGGAGTGAAAGGAGGCAATTTGAGTTTTAATTTGGCCACCAAATCTAACCTATAAAACATGCATTTTTTTAATCTACTAAGGTTGTGTTTTTCCCATCAATCAGTGAAATTAGGAAAGGGGGATACTTATTAGGTAACCTGGAAGATTTTCTTGGTGCCTGAATTTCTATAGACTTTGCAGTTTTGTTAGTTTTTTTCATGTAACTACTTCAATATATTTGTGAGATATATTTTGTGATAGTCAGAACTATTTTTATTGATCATTATTTAACATATGGTGTAACCCCACCCATGGACGAGTGAGTCTGAGGAAGGATTGCCAGTGAGCACTATACAGTACTACGAGCAAGCCTATTTTCTTTTGAAAATACATAGAAACTGGCAATCCAGGAAGGGGAGCTGAAGCTTACTTCCAATGTAAAATTTAGATATATTTGAAAAATGTTTTCATCCCACCGAAATACCATTATGGTGTGTTTATTTCAAAAGAGAAAAACAGAAAAACACACACACACAGACATGCGTGCACACATAAACATATACATACATGGCTGGGCGGAATGGAGGAGTGCTAAATTAAATAACTTAGGTGGTTTCATTTGCACTGGGAGTTACCTATTTTCTCTCTCTTTTTGGGAAGCAGGCATACAGTTCTAGCTATATCCCAGAGGGTATCCATCTAGGATTTTTTTTTTCTCTTTGTAAATCTTACTTGACAGGAACTGGTGACCTCCCAGATATCTCTTTGGGAAGTGGGAAAAGACTACCTCTAGAACCTTCAAAGTTGTTATGCAAATAGAGCATTCATAATCCTCTTAGCCGAATTCTTATCTTATCACTTGAATGATTCTCTTAGGAAAGTCGTGTTGGTAAGGAATTAGCCCCAGTTGTTTCACAAGTAAGTCAACAGACACTGCAGCTTAAGAAGTTTTGGCAGGCTCCTCTTCCAGTTTTCTCTGGCTTTAATCAAGGAAGTTGCTGTTAGATATTGCCTTTTTCAATCCAAAGATGTACAGCCACCCATTTCACACGAATCAGTTGGGCTGGCTTGAAAATCATTTCTTTGTCTCTGTGACCAAGTTTTATGAATCAGTTACTTCAGGGACATTGCATAGATATTGGCTTGCGTGTCCTATTAGCGCTTGGATTGGGAAGCCAAGTTCGAATGACGTAGGTGACTTTAATAAGCTCCTGCCTTGTTTCTTCCCAGACACTGAGACATGTGACTACGGCTGGCACAAATTCCAAGGGCAGTGCTACAAATACTTCGCCCACCGACGCACTTGGGATGCAGCCGAACGGGAGTGTCGTCTGCAGGGCGCCCATCTCACAAGCATCCTGTCTCACGAAGAACAAATGTTTGTGAATCGTATGTACCAAACAGACTTGGGTTTCCTGAAACGTCACCATTTTCATCAACTTTCTCAGTGCTGATCCAGTTCATTAAATCCCTCATCGATGAACTACTTAAAATCATCTTACCTATGTGAATCCCGCACTTTGAAAAACATTCAACTATAATATGGGAAGGCATTGCTTAGTCTGCCAGCAATAATTGGTGAAACAGCATGCTTGAATCATAAGAAATTGCTATTTTAGTATTTTTGACTTACAAAAACAACCATTTCTTATGATTCAATATAATTTTTACCATACTTATGGTAAAATTTTGGTATTTGCATGTGTTGCCTAAAATTAAAGAGAAAATTGCTTTCAGTTATTTTTATCCTGCAAATTAAAATTGGATTAATAGCATCCTAATCTTATCCTCTGGGCATATTGGTTCTCATTTAAGTTTCTAATTATTTTAGACCATAGAAAGTGAGCTAAATACTAAGAACATGACTAGGTGGAGATTAAAAGCTAATGAAACTTAATACCAGAGCTGCTCAATAATTTCTTAACTACAGCAAAAAGGAGGGAAACTAGTATTTACGTAGTAATATGTAGAAATTTGTTGCTCCTGAAGCATCATTTGATGTCTTATTAAATATGTACTATCTTTTAGAAGTTTGATTGTTAATTTATAATCTGAGTAGAGGTTCATTTAACTTTATCGCATGATATCCTTGCCAGTGACTCATCTCATAGTAAAATACAAAATGTTTGAAGATAATTTTGCAGAACTGTCTGTCTGGTCTAGGTGTTCACTTTTTAAAATGTTTTGAGAAGAAACATGTGGCTTCCAAAATGAGGGCCGCATGGGGAAGATCTGGCACATTTTATTGGGTCACTGAACTTTTGCCAATGTCATCTCTTAACAAAAAAAGTAAATGGAAAATTTCTCTCATAAGAATGAAAAAATATTTAATTACAGGAAACTGCTAGGGAAATTGTTGTCTATGTCTGATATTTTAAAGTTTCACAACGTTTGCAAATTAGCTTTTTAGTTTCAAATGCATTGGGCAGAATAACAAAAGATAGACTAGGAGAGATTTTTTTGAGTATTTAAAAAAAATCCAGCCAGAAAAGAGGATGCATGACTCTCTCTGAAAATAATTGTCTTTGATATATTTTCATCCATATAGGGGAAAAGTAGTACAAATATCTGTGTTTTTTCCCATCTCCTAGGCGTGGGTCATGATTATCAGTGGATAGGCCTCAATGACAAGATGTTCGAGCATGACTTCCGTTGGACTGATGGCAGCACACTGGTAAGATGCCTCTGCACACGATGTCAATCCTAGGAACCTGGTACTGTGGGCAGATTGCATGTTACAGAGGGTGCACGGGACTGGGGAGACAAGTTAAGTGACTTGCTCAGGGTCACTCAGTGGAACAAGGCAAAGTTAGAAAAGAATTCCAAGCTAACTGACCCGACACCCAGCACTCTCCAATAGCTGTGGCTCTCTTTAAAAGAGGACTATACCACATTTCCATTGAACAAAAAAACCAGACAATCAGCAGAATTGCCTCAGGTCCATCTCTCAGGTGGTTATATTTGTTCTTTATAGGTTCAGAACAAAAAGGAATAAAAGGAGAAAAAATGATTTTTAAATACTTTTCCCTCTTACACGATTACACAGGAAATCTGCTATAAGGCATGGTTCGTTTTTATCCAAGCAGAAGTACTCCTCTTTTTAGCTTAAAGAAGATTGTTGATTTATGATCTTGTGAATCTCTGCCAACTAATCATGTATTTGGTTATTTTTCTACTTAAAGAAAGAAGTGACTTGGAAATGCTGGCCACAACTTTGAGTAGACCGCAAAAGGTTCTTTATCAGAATGGGTGAAGCTGTTTTGAGTTACTACTAGTAAACACAAATGAATCTAATCCTTTAAAAATAGTTCAAGTCTGATTGACTATTCTAGTGGTACTCAGTGCTGGCTGTGCATTAGAATCACCTGGGGAACATAACTGACAAACTGGTGCCCACGCCTCAACCCGGGTTCATTACAGCTAAACCTCCAGCAGCTTTATTTTCTAAGCATTCCTAGGTGATTCTGAAACGCAAAGTTAGGACCCACAGAGCTAGACAGTAAGTGTAAATTAAATTCTAAATTACATCGAAGAGTAAAAATTGAAAATAATTTTCAAGCTCGTTTTGTGTGTTAATTACTATTACTTGGGTACTTAAATTTCATTCATTACCTGCCACTCGTCAGGATTTAATGAGTTGGCCAAAATGTAAGGTTCATGCTAGAATAGATGCCAAAGTGTAATCCCTGCTTTTGGAAATTCTACTCTGTTCAGGGAAGCTTTTCTGTGCTCCTATGGACACAGTTCCTCTCTGTGTCAATCACTATATTAAGCACTTACATATGTTTATTCCCTATAATAACTTTTAAGAGAGTTATTAGGTTTCTGGTAAAGAAAGGGAAGATCAGATTAAGGTATTTTCTCAGGATCACAATGCTATTAAGTGGTGAAGCCTGTATTTGAACTCAAGCCTGTCTCCAAAGCCAGAGTTTCTTCTGGTTGGTACCTCCTTGACTTTAAAAAAAAGTATCCCTTATATTTTTGCTTTGAGCACCCCAAAAGAAAGCCTGGCTTGCTCTCTGTCATCACTATTTATGCTTAATCAGTAATATCTGTCATTCGAGTTCATAAGTAGGTTCTTTGTCAAGATGCAGAAAAAAATAGGGAAAGTAGATTATTCTCACTAAGATATAGGAACCTCAACCTCAGAATCAATAGTCTCATTTTCTTCTAATTATCCTATGTGGATGTGTGACTGCGATTGTTGCATCTGTGTTTTCATTTTGCTGTACCTAAGGGGGATAACAGTGGTCAGTTAGATTAATAGTGGTAGGTGTGGCATGAGTCTTTATATATTAATGTTAATTGAAGATAGACAATTTTTTTTTTATTAGCTTAATTTGTAAGTAAACATATAATTAAAAGGATCCTTTCTGTATATTACAGATAGTTAAGACTGTTTTTACAATTTTGTTAATGTATGTTATATTGTAGAGGCCAGCTTTAATGTGTATTTAACTTGGATAGTTTAACTTAGTGTCTTTGAAGACATTATTTGGATGATAAATGAAGCAATTCGTTATTGAAGTTATTTGCCAGGGTTTCTAACACAGCACGAGGTGCATTTTGCTGTTTGAGAACAATAGTCTAGTTAAAGAATAACTGGATAGAAGAAAGCAGAGTGACAAAGTGAAAACTGAAATGTGTTAAGAGAAAATAAGCTTAATATAAGCCACAAGGCTAGACCCAATTTTATTCATGAATGTAATTTTGTGAAATTTATTGGGCCAATATCCCAAATAAAGAATGAAAAAAGGTTGTTAAATATAACAGAAACAAGAATTTGGAATTGTATCAATGATATCAACATCCTATTATAAAGGCCAATAATGTGGAATGAATCAATCAGAATTAAAAGAATAAGGGCACTTTAGATGACTTGGCCAAACAACACTAATTTAGTATAAGTATATAATTGAATTAGTCTAAGTATAAAGTATAATCATATTAAATCTAATTATACTGTAAGTTTATTGGATGCTAAGTTTAATTATTTCAATAAAAGAAATCATTGAAATTGAGACCTAATATAAGCTTATTTGTTTTTACTATATTGAAAGATTGAATATCAAAGCCAGTATAAGGTAAATATCAAAGGATTTTTTTTTGTTGTTTTAATACTGCTCTACCTCCCAAGATGGATAAGCTCTAATAAACCTTTCAAACAAAACATGTGGGGAGAGAGTGTGCAGAAGAGGAGAGAAATCACTCTAAAACATAAACAAAGTCCTTAAAATTGCACACAGTCAAGTTAACACCGTTTCCAAGTATAAGCAGATACTGCTCTCCCGGATGAAGACTTCACTATTAGGGATATTTTCAAAAGCAAAACACTTGGAGTAAACAGCGAAACAAAGGAGAGCTATTTGATTCAAAGGCCTGCACACATATGGAACCTGTTAAGGGGATGGTGGCTGCAGAAAGAACTACAAACGAGTTTAGGAGACACCTAGGCTGTCTCAGAAGGAAGGGGATGGAGGAAAGGGTGGTTACACCAGCAGGAAAGTGGGCCAGAGATCAGTCGAATGGGAGGGAAACAGGCTGCAGGGCAGATGGTCTGTTCTGTTCCAAAATGTTCAAAGTTAAGGGACACTCCTTCACACACTTGTATTTTACACAAAGAGTGAATGAACAAGAAGCCAAAGGTCTGTCTGAGGTTTTGGTTTTTTTTCCAATTTATTTGTGTCATTTCTTTGATACATTTTGCTTATTGACACATGTGATTTGCTGCCTTCTTCAAACTGAGGCCCTCACATAGGGTGCACTCCATAATCCTTAGGTTTCAATTAAAAACGTGAATTAATTACCAGTAAAGTTCTTGTTTAAGTCGCGCAGTTACCTATGTTAGGTTATGTTATCTCCCTCTGGAAATTTCACAGGAAAATTTCAGAGGAAGATCAATATTTTTCTTTTGACCAAGTGCAATGCTCACTAATTTTCCAATTTAGGACTAATCTAGACTATGGAAATGGTAATTAAGTTATTTTTTCACAGGATTTATGTGTCTATATTAAAAATTAATTGACACAGGCAGAAACAATGGTTGAGTTGCCTTGCTTTGGCAGAGATGAATAATAACACCGGATGGGTCAACTTCACCTGTATGGCACCTGGCAGGGAAGATAAAGTCCCAAAGATGTTTTATAGACCCCACATAGCTGCAGGATATAAGCCAATATTAAGTATTTTTTAACCAAACTCACAGGGATAAGAAATAAGGCTTTATCCTAGACATCGTGAGTACTACAAAGCTGTGAAAAGAACTACTTCTTTGAAGAGGTGAACAACAATGAAGAGACTAGAATAAACATCTATTAACACATACACAAGCTAGGAATAAAAACATACACATTAATTCTATATAACCAATGACAGATTGGGACTTGGCTCAGTCAGGAAGGTGCGTAGGAAAAACAGATTTTCATATGTTGCACCTGGCCAAATGCAGTTATTCTGGGCTTGGAGCTGGAACATAACAAGAACACAGCCAGGCAGTACACTTTGAGATAAATCGCGGTCTGGATGTACAAGACATAGTACCAACCAGAACTGGCCATCTGAGTCCTAGGCATTATAGCTTCTGTACTACAGATGGGAGCTCATAAAGACCTATACTTTTCACTGGATTATATATAAGGGAAATTGGTGGGAGGTAAATTTAATAGTGGGTATTCTAGAAATCCAATTTATTTCACAACAATGAACGATGCATTCAACTAGACTATTGTTCTCAAACAGCAAAATGCACCTCGTGCTCTGTTAGAAACCCTGGCAAATAACTTCAATAACGAATTGCTTCACTTGTCATCCAAATAATGTCTTCAAAGACACTAACTTAAACTATCCAAGTTAAATACACATTAAAGCTGGCGAACTTAAACAAACTTTTCTTATCTAGCTTCTATACTATTAGCTGACTTCTAAGTTCTTCCTTTAACCAATTGTTCAATGAATGACTAGTCAGAAGTGTTTTCCCTCAGATGTGTTTTCCAGTGCTAATGACCTTTTCGTCCCCTGGCTATGAACTCTTGTTACTCCCTTCTTAAAATTCTTCAATGTCTGCCCATTGCCTTCAGTATAAAATTCTAACTATTGGCATGGTGAGGTAAAAAGCTCACCAATTCAACCTACCACTTCCTGAGCTATACAGCATCTCCAAATACTCACAGTTCCTGGAATAAGCCATTACAGCTCACTCCTGGGGGCTTTGCCTATACTTGCCATAGTGCTTAGCATGAGGTAAGACCCTCCTGTCCTAATTTCATTTCATAAACATTCAAGTGTCCTTCTTCCAGGAAGCCTTCCTTGCTGTGTGTGACTAAAAGCTCCTCTTAGGTGCTGCCACAGCTCTTTTGTCCTCTCACTGTCCTAGCACAGACTCCTGTGGGGTTGACTTCCTGACACTGAGCCTTCTGAGACAGAAATTAACTTTTATCTCTATTTTTTCAGCACCTATCAGAGTAGATGACATAAAATAGATAATGATTTTTTTTAACTAATAAGTGATAATCAATATGCATACATTGCTCAGCCAATTCTATTTTTTGAATCCTAAAATGACTTATCTCTTTGTGACATTTCTTGTTTATCTAAATTAAGGATTTTATTTAAAGTTGTACCATTATGAAAAACATCAAAACATAATGGGGTTTTCAAATATGATGAAAAAAATGTTCCTCAAAAATAGAAGTAGATAGTTGAATATAATGCATCTTACAAAAGGTATTAACCCAACGGAAAACAAGTGTTTCTACTGGAAATGATGATAATTTTGTCCACGGTTGTCCTGGGAACACCTTTGTAATAAACTTTGGAAATTAAAAATAGAAAATGGAAAGCAAACAGCCACGCCTGCATGTGCGAGTTATATCAGGGCAGGTTTTCCATGAAGCTTTAGGAAACCAACAATTACTCGGAACTTTGAAGGAAGATTTTTTTTTTTTTTCAAGATAGGTACATATTCAGTCAATATACTTTCTGAAGCAAAATGACTTTTTAAAACCTTATTATTTATATCCAAAATGTAGTGAAACCAGCAAAAGGAAATATCCCTCTTGAATGTTATCAGCTCATTGTGTGTTGTATAAATTGCTTGGCCAAAGATGACTTGGTTGCCTGAGGTTGGGTTGAGCTTCATTTACTCATCCACTGCCTGAGACTGTTCATTCAAGCACAGAGGAAGCCAGACACCAGGGAACATCATGGAATCTTTTCTATTTCTCTATCTATATACTTTCTAGCAAAATAATTTTCACAACTTCCCCTTCAACTAAAGACTATCACGTGTCCACAGGACAGCACAATTAAGGAAATATCAGAAACTCCTAGAGGCCTTAATCATACTACTTTGTATAATCCACCTCCCCAACAAGTGGTTAAAATCAAACTGTGGGTCTCAGAGTTTTAAATCTGTTCCCACCTTGCACCCTCCCTCTCTTTGACCCCCTGAAATAAGATTGTCATGATGGGATTCTCCATGGTCTGTGTTGCTCCTCTCAGTGGCTCCTCCAGCACCACCAAAGTTGAGTCCACAGCACTGGGCACTGGAGTCTTCAGTGGACCAGACACAGTTTCCTCAAAGGAAAATGTCACCTTAGATGGCGACGTCTAGAGGTTGAGGACTGAATAGAACCGACTATCCAGTTCCCTTTTTTAAATAGTGAGGAGCTTTTGGAAGGTTTGATCTGTTCTGCAAAAAAGCCCTGACTTTATGCCTAAACATTAAAAAAAAAAAAAATTTCTACATCTCCTTCATATTATTTACTTCTATCCTCTCTACTTTGTCAATACCCAATGTCGACCCCCCACAAGGCTCCTGCTGTCTCTACTTCCTGTGAAGTAGCCGCAGCTTCCTCCTTTTCACTCTTCAGTTTACTGTTGGGAGAAAGCAGATTTCCTCTTTTGCTTTTGCCTGATCTAGTTAGGAGGTTCTAGGACAAGTTACTAAATCACAGATCCATAAATGTCTTATTTTCTAGCTCTAATTATTCATCTCGCCCCTTCATAGTTATGATAGAGACTGCAAAAAAATTGATAGTATAATTAGTAAAATTACTTGTACAATGAACCTTTTTACTTAAAAAATGATACTTAAAATATATCTGGAAGATAACTACATTTTGCTTTTCTTTTCTTCATTTTGATAAACGCAGTCCAGCACTGGCAAGTTGGCACACCTAGAATTTCCGACACCCACTCGCTTTCCTTCACCAGTTGATTAGAGTTGATGCTAGAGAATGGCCAGATGGGTGTGGATTGACTTTAAATCCAGAGAACCCCCTCTTTTTTCATAAATAAACACATTAGTCTGTCAAGCAAAGTATTGTGAGAAAAACCAGCTTTGGAAAAGGTAGAAACTATAAAGAAATAGCCCTTGACCCAGGAAGAGACACTTAAAAGGGACAGAAAAAAGGAGTAGTAGATTGCAGGCCATAAACTATTATTCTTTTTCTGCAGAAATGTATTGTTATTACCATTTTATAAACACAAAGGTTCCTATCCTCCTTCCTCTCCCAGATGTCTTGGACATTGACAAGAGACTCAGCAGTGTTAACTAATTCAGTGCTTTCTAAGCTTTTTTTGTAGGTTTCTGCTCATTTGAAAGGATTGCAGAAAACAATGCAAATCTCCCCATATCAAAAACTTAAGATTGCCTTTTTCTACCTGAAAATCTTAGAATTTCTATAAAATATTTGCCAATGGATATGTGTCAGCTATGGTGTAGCATTAGCTCTAAGTCAAATGCCATTTCTCTGTGAACAAGTCACACTGCATATCAACATTAATTTAATTATGTTAAACTTCACAGGTTTTATTATGTTAACCTAAAAGCCAAGGAAAACATGTGCTCTTTCCTAACCCTTTAACGCATTACTCATGAGTGGAAGAATTCTCAGATTCCTTTCTGCAAAAGACCAGTGAGTTCTTAATGAAAATTTTTACTTGTGTTGCAGTTTAATTTGATGTGGAATCAAAAACTGGTTCTTCCAATTCTACCTGAGAAACATTGTGAACCATAGAGTAGTTCTAGAACATAAAACCTTCCTCTCTGCCTTGCCTTTATTTGAGTTCAGAGAGCTAGTGAAGGGTGGAACAGCTGGAAGAACAATATTTACCCATCCCTGAAAAATCATTTCATAAGTGACAAGATTATCCTAAAAAAGAAGAAAACTTATCCATGTAATAGTTCCTTCTCACAGATGCTTTTCCAACATTGTTCCATGAAACTTTAAAATCACATGCAGATACTAATTAGTTTAAGGCAATGCATAACTGTGGAAAAGTGCCCCCCACCAAAAAAAAAGAAAAAAATTGAATGGGTTTTGGCAATTTCTCCTTGCATTTGGATCGTTAGCACTTCATGACTAAAGACCTGTGCAAACAAGCTTAGGGTGAAGGAGCCCCCTGGCACCATTCATTGTATGGATTAAACGCAAGTTGCTTTGTGGCTCTCTGCTTGAGGCCCCCTGTCTCACAGTGGTCTCTGTGGGAGTAACTCACATCCTTCTGAAAATGCTGTTGATAATTACTGCTTTGTAGGGCAGTGAGCTCACGCTATTACACAAGATTAGTGCTGTTCTCAAGAACCGGCCAGATTGTCTCTCCTGCACAGAGGTTTGCCAGCTAGGAAAATAACTGGCATATTGCCACTTTAACAACTATCAGGAGACCCCAAGTTAGTTTTTCTTCCCTTCAGCATATTCGTGTTGGTAGGCTCCAACTCCAGGCTGCCAGCATAGGGTAGTGACACCAAAACAAACGTCTCTTTCTCCTTTAAAACAAAGCTGCTCTTTTCTTTTCGGTTGTCGGTCAGTGAATTACCCTGTTCAACTAAAAGACAACAGCAAAACCATAACATACCTTAAAACATAAATAAATAAGGACCCAGACCAAAGTAATCTTAGGCAAGTACAAGAATCAGAAAAGGGTATATCTCTACCTTGCAGGGAAGTCATTTGCCCTTAACAAGTTAAATAAAACAAAGCTAAATGTATCCCCCACCGCAGACTACACACAAATGCCTATTGTGTAGTACAGCTATCTAGGGATAAAAAAAAGTCATTTTAAAGTTACCAAATGTTTTGATTTCTGTAATAAGTCGTCCTCATAGCCTCTTTACAGATAACCGTTTGACCTGTGTTCTGAAAGGCTAGGGCTAACCCAGCGTGGTTATTCTGAGTTTGTTATTTAGTGAGAGATGGTTTCTTCTTGCATGTTTCAAACAGGCACCCAGAGAAAGTGTTTTCTATTTGGAATTTGCTTTTATATTTTGGTGATTATCTGCTCATCCTTGACATCAACTGCATTTGAATTTAATTTTGTAGCTCTAAGACTACTATAAGGTGGCAATGTGGGCTCCAGGTGATGAAAGGAAAGTTTGCACACAAAGAAGTCAGCTTTAGTGCATGTGTCATGTTTTCATAGCTAAACTAGATAGGTTTTTGCTTAAAAATAAACTAACTGTGATTCACACTGCAAACATTCCATTCGTGTGCATAGGTATTTATCTATGATCTGACCCGCTCTAAAGATTTTAGATGGATGTCTCAGATTTGACTTTGTTTCTGATACAATTTCACCTTTGATGTAAATCATCTGATAATTTTAAAAAAGACAAAATGAAAAATAATAAACTATTGTAGATGAACAGTTTAGTCAGACAGAAAATTTAAATTATAGCTACAGCTGCCTATGACAAAATTAAATGCAATCAGATTGGAAAATACTGTTTAGCTGAGGTCCGTCTTCATGTTTTCCCTCAAAAAACTGGGAATACATATCACAGACAATCTTTTAATCTTTTTTTGCCATACGAAGTAAATAATTATAATTTGGGGGAAATATTCAAAGTCCGTTTTGTTAAGTGATGTAGTTATTCATAATTTATAAGGATGGAGATATATCACCACCTAGTGGTCATATTGTATTTTATGTTTCAAAACCTCATTCCCCGAACCCCACCCAGATCTAAACAGGAATAATATTCTCTGTGAATTAAGTCTCTGTTGGCTTGAGTAGTTTAGAAACTCTAGGATGAATTGTATGATATTGTGAACCTGAAAGTAAATGTGAATGGAGATGATCTTTCAAACGCAGTGTAAAGCTAACACATGTAATAACATGCTTAGTAAAATCCTGAGGCAAATATTAGGACCAATCTATTTTGTATCTTCACTTTCTGCATAGTAGTAGAACCCAGCAGACAGCTTTCCTTGGCTAGTTTCCTCGGGAGGTGAACGTAGAGAGTTTTGTGGGTTTTTTACGACATTTTTTTCTCCCTGTTGATTGAATGAAGGTGGAGACTTGCAAAGAGCTGGGAAGGAGAGAAATAGATAGCTCTCCAGCCAGACTGAGTGAGAAAAATTAGTCCAATCACTCTCGGATTTGTGGAATTGAGGTCACCTTCTGAGAGTAAGGATGTTGGCAGGCAAAGAAGTCATGCGCGCTTCCTTCTCTTTTGTGTTAATGTGAGACAGAAATAAATTTTTGACACTAAAGTACAGATTATTTGGAATAAAATAATCTAAGCATTTATAGTTTAATAGACTTTGAGGAATAACTTCCGCCTGCTCTTTCCCCCCACAATGTTAGGATTGGTTCACATTGAGTTCTTTGGATTGTGGAGATAATTTTCATGCAAGAGAACTGTATTTACTAACTGTTGGGTTTTATCCAGGGTTTTTTTTTTTTGAATCATTTTATTATGTTGGCAGCTTATTTGCTTAAACTCAATTGGGGGAAAAAGAAAGGGAAAACAATAACTGAAAGGTGACTGAATCCAATTTAACTGAAATGGTTGTCTTTTTTGGCACATTTTAATAGATACAAGCGCTAGTCATTGAATTGGCACTCTAAAAATAATTTTTATCATACAAAATACAGCATTAAGCAGTTTCCTACTAGGTATAAAATGATTATCTCTTAATGAAATGCAAGAAAATTTTACATCTGGATTGGCTTTCCTCTCCATCAACGATTTGTGTTTCATGTCATCATTTTCTCTGCCATCAGGAGAGAGTGAAAATGCAAAGTGGTTTTTGGATTCTCTTTCAAGTGTAGTAGTGATTTAATTCTTGTCCCTGGGGAGACAATAAGAGTTCAGGGTTTGGAATAGGGAATGTAAATCTCTGATGCACAAACATGCAGAGGCATGACAAGCATTTACTTGTGTCTAAGGGGTTAAAATGAATTCCCTAAGCCTTGCGGGCTTTTTGGAATAATTCTTAGTTTGCCCATCCAGCCCTAGAAGAGGGTTGATCCAGGATAGATCACCCAGGATGTTTGCTTAAGATTCCAAGTGAGGAGAAAAAAAAAATCTGCATGGGAAGTGGTGAGTTTTTCTTTGCTCATTCTAAGAATTTATATTTCTGTATGTTTGAGACACTGTATTGTGAGAGATGATCTATTATATTCTTATAATTCAGAATTGATTCCCTGAGGAGAAATTTTTTCTTAGCATTTAACTTTAGTGGGAAAAAAAGGTACATTACTGAACCTAAAGTCAAAGATTTATTTTTTATACTCCTTCTCCCTGTAAGATTAAATAAGGCTGTAAAGATTTCAGGAGGAAACAAAGAAAGTTGTTCAGAAAACTCTGGAGTTTTCTTTGCTAAATCAGTTTGGCAATAACATGGAACAGAAAGAAAGCATCCTAGCCAAGATAAATCTGCACGATGGAGCTATCAGATATGAGGTAATAGTGTGACATGCCTGTGGGTATCAGGCATTCTTGTAAAAACCACAGAGCTAAAATTTGGTCCCACACCATCAAGCCACAGCTCTGCCAAGCAACAACAAGAACACACGTTTTAAATCATTGCCGCAAGCCAAATGTAATTCTCACCAAAGACAATTAAATCTTTTACCAGAGGTCCGAGTCTGGGCAGTTCAAGCGCTGAAAACTACTTTAGTGGCATGGGATCCAAATCTCATTTCAGTGTGAAAATGAGATGGTTATTGTTCAGATCAGAAGGAAATGTCAGTTCCAAAATACATGGCAGTCAAGTGACTTTGGTAACCTGAAGTGAGTTTGTCAAGGTTAGTTTAACAAAGGGTTAGCTAAGAAATCTGTGAGTCCTTACGGATAAATGCATAGATCATTTTATAATGTTCATTTTACTGATTAGAAAAATAAGGTACACTCACTCTAGAGAACTTGGAAAATATGTAAGAATATATAAATAAAATATTATGTTTCGGTCTTATCACTCAGATATAAATGCTATAAGATATACTGCATTTGCTTTTGGTCTTTTATACATGCATGCACATACCCATACACATAGCTGTATCTAAGAGTATGTGTAAAATTCGGATCATTATATATTTTAATTTAACACTTCTTTTACTATTTCCCAATTCCTTATATATTCTTCAAAGACAGAATGTTTGATTTCATTTGTCTGGCTTTATCATAATTTATTGAATATATGTTCGTTCTATAGATTGTTTCCATTTACTGCTAGCGTACATAGCATTTTACATAAAATGTTCACATCTCTGATTATTTTTTAGGATAGAATTTTTGAAGTGGATTATTGGGGTCCATGGGTAGGAACTTTTTGAGCCTCTTGATACGCATTGCCAACTGTTTTCCAGAAAGGTTATTTACTTCCACCGGCTCTATAATTGCTTGTCTCACTTATTACTTGCTAGCAGCAAGCAACATCTTTGATTAGCGTTAGGTGTGGGTTGGGAAGAATGAAACACCCTATGTTATTTCTAAATATCAAAGTATTTATTAAATGACATCAGTATGTGCCATATATGGTTCCTGGTACTGAAGATATAGTAGTGAACAAAAGAACTCCAATTCCTGTCCTCTGTGAGCTTACATTCTACCAGGGAGAAAAAAATGCAATACGCAAGTAAATTATAAGGATGTTAGAATGTAATAAGTGTTATAAAGAAAAGTAAATCAAGGAAGGGAGATGGACAGCATGAGTAGGGACAAAGAATGAGAGAGTGTTGCACAGTTTACAGATACACTTGGGATGTTGGAAATTTTTCTGCCTTTGAGAACGTTTTTGGTTTCCTGTAAGAGGCTAGTTAGAAAGTACGGAGCTCCAAAATTGAAATTTAATATTTGAGGAACTCTGGAATATTTGACTATAGAAAGTATTAAATGTAGGGTTTTGTTAGTTTTAATGAATTCCTATTGTTTTTTATTTTTATCCCACTTTAATTCATCTGTTAAAAACAATGGGCAGAACATGACTTTTACATCTCTGCTTTGCTTTACCTGTTAAAGAAGAGGAGCAAAAAAAAAAAAGAGAAGAAAAAAAGGATTGTGGGTGGAGGGTGAGGGATAATAAGGGAAGGGAAGTAAACAAAAAAATGGGGAAATAGTGAAATAATTAGAAAGCCAGTTCAGGGCAAGTGTTAGTTTCTGGCTGCAGGGAGACCTATCAGTCAGAGCGCTCTAGTGAATATGGTCCCGAGTACCCTTTCCAGGACTATCTGGGGGTAACTCAGTCGTGCCATTCAGGCTACTAGAGTTAGATTTAAATCTGTTTCATTTCTGGATTAGGTTTTTGCCAGAGAAATAAAAACATCTGTCATTTTGTATTTTGGCAAAAAAACTTCCTTAAGCTTCCCTTGGTTCTTTGCAATTTCACCACTCTTCAAAGACTTCGCATTGCGGGGATCTCTTGTCGCCTATCTTAATTTTGGCATAATTGATAAGAATTTTAAAGCAAAGAGACTGAAGGAAAATTAGAAAATTTTCAAACTTTGAGTCTCTTCACAGATTATTTATCAAAGATCTAGGTTTTTATCATATTTAAAAGTTTTTAAAACCACTTTTTTTCTGAGAAGACCTTACAGACATTCTCTAGTATGTTAATTATGCTTTTTTTGGTTTTTAAACTAGGGTTTATTGGTATACAAAATTCCATTTCGTAGATAAGTGAGGTACCTCTCAGAAGCTTTTATTGTACCAAGTATTAAAGATTAAAAACACAAAAATAAACATTTGGTATTGAAAACACTGCTAATTGCTAAGTCTAGTAATTTGGTAATTAAAAAACAAAATGGGCCAGAAATATTATGCATTTTAAAAGATATAAAAATAGTCATGACACTGTTGGAAGTAAGCAAATAGTAGGACCATTTTTTTTTTTTTGTATGCTCTGGATTGAGAACAATTGCCTTAATTGTTATATAGAATTCTTTCTTCTCTGACTTTATCTTTACCAAATAAAATCTCTTAACTCATTGTTTTAAACTATGGACTTTAAATTTAATTCAGGGAATGACTATTAGATCTGTAGGCCCAGAAAAGATTGCCATATTAGCCATTGTCACATAAATCTTAATCTGTATTTCTACCATTTTAAGGAAGTTTGCTGTCACTAGTCTTGTCAGTGCTGGACATGATAGAGCATGAGAGTAGCAAAGCCCAGTGGGGGAGTAAAGTAATACTCAAGTTGAGCCAGAAAGACACTGAAAAAACTTGTCTCATAATCACATTCTAGTTAAGAGGACCCAAGACTAGGAAACTGGTCTCTTATTTATAGTCCAATATTATTTTCATCTCATCAAAGTTTGTCACTCTTGCAGGGGCTCAGGGGATGTGTTTTCATATAATTATTGGTTGCCATGGAGGCAACATTTGAAGTAACAAAGAAATGAACTTAAACCAGAGAGTGCTTAACATCTCTAAGGTCCAAATTATTCCCAGTCTTGCTGGCTTGTACGAGATGATGTATATCATGTACCTAGAGGAGGAATTCATCCATTATAGATGCTAAATAAATGACATGTACTGCTATGATGGAAGACAGAAGATATTTCCAGTTATATATGGTTGCTTGGAGTGGGGAATATATAGAGAGAAATAACCAGCAGAAAAACATCCAACTCATAAAATCCTTTTCAATTATCTTAAAATATGTTATCCTAAAAATCCCATATATTTATAGTAAAGATATATTTTGAAAGCATATATTTTATATCAATATGCATAATGTGATGAATATTTCCATTAAAAGAAAACAACTTTCGTATTAGATCATAAAGCAAAACTCAACTGTATGGGCATATAAGAATCACATCTAAAACAAAATAGCTCTGAAGTATTATATATAAAAGGATGACATATGTGTATCAGATAAATAAAAAAATAAACATTGCAAATATATCAATTTTTTAACCAAATAAGTGAATTTGGATTAAAAACAATTCCATTAAATAAGACAAAGAAAAGTACTTTATAGTGGTAAAGATAAGAAAAGCTGAAACTTCTGTTGCACTATAATCACAACTGTATAAAACTGTATGTGTGTATAAAGGCTAGGTGACAACATGATAGATTGTAGTTACGAGATTATGAATTTTTTTCTAGTTGCACTTCCATTAATTTTATATTGCATTATTAGTAATAACATGATGAAATTTCTTAAATTGAGAGTTGATTATACATTGAGAAATCTAGAATAACTAGACCAAAACTTCTCAATGATATCTCATTGCCAAAGAATAGACATTTGTGGAACAAAGACTTAGAGACACACATATTTTCCACTCAGAGTTTACCAGTCTTTTTCTTGACCACCAAAATAATTTCAGCTATGTGATCCAATAGAAATTGTTGAGTCCATTCCAATTATATTGTGGTATAATGCCACCATTGCTCTTGTGTTATTCCTTGACTAGTGAGTAGTTACCTTCTCCCTCCATTTTTACAGCAATATGAGAACTGGAGGCCCAACCAGCCAGACAGCTTCTTTTCTGCTGGAGAAGACTGTGTTGTGATCATCTGGCATGAGAACGGTCAGTGGAATGATGTTCCCTGCAATTACCATCTCACCTATACCTGCAAGAAAGGAACAGGTAATGATTATCTCATTAATAATGTATACTTAATTTGCATTTCAATTATCAAGAGAATTCAGGAGGAATAAGCTTCATTCTTTGAGACACAAACTGAATACATCATGTATGTCATCTCTTGTTATTCTGGAATATTTCACTGCTTTGATACCATTGAAAAGTTTGTTTTCAGTAATATTCGCACCTTAGATTTCATGTGCTTAAGATAGCAATGTGGCATTGATGTAGGAATACTGACTGGTAATATCTTTAAGAAAAACAACTGCCAGCCCAAGGGCCCATAGACTTTTTTTCGTTTTGATGAGGAGAACATTTTTTAAAAAATTAGTTGTCCACAGTTAAAAATTGGGCTATATAAAAAAGAATCTGGATTTAAAAAAAGAAAACAAGAAGAGCTGGTTCCATTTAGCCCATGTTCAAGTTTGTCAGTGGAGAGCTCCTCCCCTCTCGCTGCCATCTCTGGTGCCTGCCATCCTCATTCATTCCTGGCCCTGTTTTTGTGAGTTTGGGCCGTAATCCTGAAAGACTATCTGAATGCATAATTCCAAATGTTGAGATCCCAAAAGATAGAAATCCCAAAGATGAAATTCTGGAAAAAATAATTTTAAAAAATTCTTTAAAAGACATTTATTTATCTTTTAAAAAGGAAATTTATTGGACAAACATATAAAAACATCAGAGAACACTTCATAGGCCATTTTACACAACAAAATAAGCAACACTAACTTTCATATTTTTATAAGCATAATCACTCAAGTATACTAATGATAGCTGCATAGGTATAACAGTTATGAGCAGGCAAGCTATGTTCATAAAGAAATCGGTCAAAAAGTGAAACATGTAAATGCCTATCACTATGATTGGTAATTGTGTGCACCCAGCTTTATAACTGTGGTCATCTGAAATACTGTGACCGACGACAGAAGTCTTTTGACAACATCAGTCAAAAACCGAGATAGGTAGTAATTCCACCTAACATGATACAACTAACATGATGAGACTACCCTATGTACAACCGAAAACTCACTAATCCCTTCCCTAGAATTTTGCTTTTGGGATTTCAACATCTGAGATTTTAAGTCTTTTGGGATTAAGATTTTGAGGTTTTAGATATTTGGGATTTTGATCTTTTGGAATTTCAACATGTCGGATTACGGCATTCAAGATTGTGTCTTTTGGGATTATGATCAGCACTGGTTTTTGTTAACTGCCAGATCTCTGTTGGCATTTGAGGTTTGTAATCATTCCCTTAGAAGCTTATTTTATGCTTAGAAACCATAGAACATAAATGCCATCCCTACGTCTGTAGTTGAATATCTACAAGACATGATAAAATAAAAACATTTGTAATGTAAATTCCATGAGAATTGTTTAGTTAATATTCAACAGAAAATATTTAAAAAGCAAAATTTTAAAAATATGTTGTGTTTATCATTGGCCAATATGTTTGAATTTCTAATACATGCTGTGTATAGACTTATTCCCTAAACAAATAGAAATTCTATAAAAATTTTTTAACCTGTTTGCAATTGATAATGGTGTTAAAGTATGAATATTCAGTCCCTAGACTCAGACTTTTACCTACCTCAAATAGAAGTACAAAGTACGAGTGTTAAATATAACCTATTTGAGTTATTTGTCTTTGGATAAAAAAATAAAAAAATAAAATTAAATACTCTATAAGTATTTTAGGAAGACTTAAACACCAATAATGAGAAATTTTCTTAGAAGAAAGAGAATACTAAGATACATAAAGCCGTAGTCTCACATGAAACGCAGGTGTTAGCAATGACTACATTATTCTGCTATTTTCTCACCCAAGGTAGAATTTATTCTCAATATCCTTTCTACATGAGAAGCTTTCCTGACTATGTGCCTTACTTCAGCACTTCTGTAATGGGACACATAAAAATAGCAAATCAAGTATTTGCTATTTTTCTTTTACCAGTGTAAAAAGTCTTTAATAAGCTGTTTGTCTTTATCCAAATGTCATGTTTGCTTTCATAGACCTCCAAATGGTTCCTGGATTCATGCTTTTTACTTTATGATCTAAATAGTCTTGTATTTCCTGCGTTATTTTTTTTATAGCAGAGTTTCTCAACAGCAGCACTGTTGACATTTTGGGTTGGATAATTCTTTATTGTGGGAGCCTGTCCTGTGCATTGCAGCATGTTTGACATCATGCCTGCCCTCGATGTACTGAATGCCAGTAGCACCCTTCCCGCTTTACATCCCCACTGCACTGTGACAAGCAAAAAACGTCCCTAGACATTGCCAAATGTCTCCAGGACAGTGGTGGGGTGTGGGGGGAAAAAGAGACAAAATTGTCCCAGGTTGAGAACCACTGCCCTATAGCCTAAAAAAGATTCACAAAAACAGCATTATTGTTTACATTTCCCAGTGGGAAAAGAGTTTTATAAAACGTTGGCTCTACCTTATTAAAGAAGAGGAAAAAACCTATTCTTATATTTTATCTCCCTACTGGTTGATTTTTATTTACGCGCAATCAATTCTTTGCTAATCAGTTCTCTAGAGAATTTTATAAATGTTTACAGACTTTTGTAAAAGATATTATTTTCTCCTTTCAGATATTTAAAGCCAGCAGATCTAAGTAGTTCTGCTTTTAATCAACTATTAAATACTTGTAGAGTATTATAATATACACAAAAGTGTTATTTTTTAAAAAAGAATGCGTGAATACATACTATTCATACATCTTTGTAGTATCCTGTGGGTTCCTCCCAATCCCATCCATTAACTTCCTAACTCCCACCAGATATAATGATTTATTTCTCTTGCTTTTCCCTTTAATATTATTATATATGCTTGTATTCCTAAACAACAAATTGTTTAGATTTGCACATTTTTTAACTTTACGTAAGTGGAATCCTACTGTATATATTCTGCACCTTGCTTTTTTTTGTTCAGCATTATGTTTGTGAGATGTCTTCATGTTGATGCATGTAGCTGCATGTTTTTGTTTCTGTTGTTGTATAGCATTCCATTTATGACCATACAACATTTTATTTATCAATTTTCCTGTCAGTGGACATTCGAGTTATATTCAGTGTTTTTGCTATTGTAAACAATGTTTCTATGAACATTCTTGAACTTGTTTTTGGTACACTTTTGTTGAGTTCCTGTAGGGTGTATTTTCAAGAGTAAAGTTGCTGAGTCATAGGATATATGTACCATCAAATTTAATAAAAATTGCCAAATTATTTTCCAAAGTGGTTGTACCAATTTGCACTCCCACCAGCAATGTGTGATAGATCCTGTTACTCCACATCTTCTCCAGCATTTGATATTATCGGACTTTGAAATTTTTGCCAATCTGGTGGGTATAAAATGTTATCTTTTGTGATTTAACTTTAATTTTTTATACTTCTCCCTGAATATCTTTTCATGTACTTACAGGTCATTTGTAGCTCTTCTTTTGTAAAATTTCTTTTCATATCTTTTGGTTATTTTTGAAAATTGGTTGTTTATCTTTTACATATTGATTTGTAAGAGTTCTTTTTACATTCTGGTTACTAATCCCTTAATAATTTTATAAAGTGCAAATATCTTCCCCCAGTTTTTGGTGAACAGAATTTTTAATTGTATTGAATTTTCCTTTACAGTCTAAACCTTTTTGTATCGTAAGAAATCTTTACCTACCCTAAGGTCAAAAAGATATTCTATATTGTTTTCTAAATGTTTTATAATTTTGTCTGTTGCATTTATATATTCCAACCATCTAGAATTTATTTTGAATGTATTCTCTGAGGTACAGAACCAAATACATTTTTTTTGTATGAATATCCAATGATCCAAGTGAAAAGACTACATTTTCTCCCTGCTCTGCCATGTTGCTTCTGTCAAGCGTATATATGTGGATCTCTTTCTGCTCTATTTTCCTATCCTTGCTAATACCACATTCTCTGAATTATTTTAGCTTCTTAATAAGTATTCATACATGAATAATTTTAGAAAAAATCTTTACAATTCTTTCTTCACGATTATAAAAACAACTCCTAATTTGTTAGCATAGCACAAAATCAAGTATAATAAATTATCTAATTGATCATTTTTAACCTTCTGTTAAAAAGTTGATCTCATTCTTTCTGATATTTGCTAGTATCTGGACCCTAATGCAGGCATTCCTACATAAAAGTAGTGTACAGCTATCCAATTTTGGGTCAAGCAGAAGTAAATTAGAGGAACTAAATATTTAAATTAAACCCAAATTTGTTATTGCACAAAAATATAACTGTAAACAGCCTTGTGAATATGTAAATAAATTTAACAGTTGCAAACTTTTAATATTAGGATGTTGACATCCAAACATCTTAGTACCAAGGTTTCTGGTAATCTTTCTCCCACTGAAGATTTATATTATTTCATGAAAGAATATGGCATGGAGCTGGGCGTGGCGGCTCACACCTGTAATCCTAGCTCTCTGGGAGGCCGAGGGGGGCAGATTGTTTGAGTTCAGGAGTTCGAAACTAGCCTGAGCAAGAGCGAGACCCCGTCTCTACTAAAAATAGAAAGAAATTAATTGGACAACTAAAAATATATATAAAAAAAAAATTAGCTGGGAATGGTGGCACATGCCTGTAGTCCCAGCTACTTGGGAGGCTGAGGCAGTAGGATTGCTTGAGCCCAGGAATTTGAGGTTGCTGTGAGCTAGGCTAACGCCATGGCACTCGCTCTAGCCAGGGCAACAGAGTGAGACTCTGTCTCAAAAAAAAAAAAAAAAAAGGAATATGGCATGTTTTTGTAGGCTTGTGGTGTCAGAATTCTTAAACTATGGATAAGAAATTCCATTTAGGGAAAATTATATTTAAGTTACATTTTTATTAGAGATATGAAGAAAAATAATTTAATAAAAGTTGATTTTAATATATTATTAAAATAAGTATATTAATATTTAATAAAACTATGTTAATCAAATTCAATTGAATCAATTTCTCAGCTTCTTGAATTTCAAATCAAGAGGTTTCTTTTATTTTTACTTCTTTTTTATTATTTCTATTACTAAGTTTGTTGATATTTACAATTTTTCATTGTAAATTTAAAATGATGGTTAAAAATTACAAAATTACCCTCATTTACCCTTCTCAAGAGTTTAAATGTATGTTTTTTATGGTAATTACAAAACTGAGGCATGAACATTATGCCCTCTTTCCCCAGTCTCAATACAGAAGACAGAAAATAGCAAATAAACAAATGGAACCAGAAGATATTTTATTTATATTTAGGAATACATGTCCATATTTCAAAATTACGATGTTATTATAAATTGTAAGTTTTTTCAGGGAGGTAATGGTAATAGTGAATTGTTACAAATCTATTACTGTCCCAAGTGAAGATGGGTAATAAAAACTTATGGATGGTGATGAAGGCAATATCAACAGGCCACTGGCTGGCATGAGATAGATGCTTTTTAATTTGGAATTTTTTTTAGAAAAATGGCCCTACCAGATGGATAGGTGAATATATAACCATTTAGCCTCATGGATTTTTAATAAAACACAATTCAAGATGACATAATCTGAGATTCAAACGAGGCCCAAGAGGCTCAACATTTAATGTTTTCTTGAAAAATTTCAACTTCTTAATTCTAAATGATTGTTTCTAATGAAGGTGATTGGTTGGTATTATAAAGAGAGAAAGAGAAAAATAAGAGATTCATGCCAGTTGAAATACTTGGATTATTTGAAAATAACCCAATGTGCTTTTCTTTAGTTGCTTGTGGCCAGCCCCCTGTTGTAGAAAATGCCAAGACCTTTGGAAAGATGAAACCTCGTTATGAAATCAACTCCCTGATTAGATATCACTGCAAAGATGGTTTCATTCAACGCCACCTTCCAACTATCCGGTGCCTAGGAAATGGAAGATGGGCTATGCCTAAAATTACCTGCATGAACCGTAAGTGGTCCTTTAGAAAGAATGGACAACCGTGCCATAACAACTACTAGACACCCTCATTTTACGGCTGTGGTATCAGTAGTTTAGGGTATGGAGCAAGTAATATTGTTGTGTTTTCTTTCTTTCTTTCCTTCTTTCTTTCCTTTCATGTAGCATCTGCATACCAAAGGACTTATTCTAAGAAATACTTTAAAAATTCCTCATCAGAAAAGGACAATTCATCAAATACATCAAAACATGAACATCGTTGGATCCGGAGATGGCAGGAGTCGAGGCGCTGATTCCTAAAATGGCGAACGTATGTGTTCATCATTTCAGCCAAAGTCCTAACTCCCTGTGCCTTTCCTACCACCTTGAGAAGTATTATCAATTGGTTTGGCGTTTTGGATCACCGTCCAGTCATTTTGGGTTGCTGTGCTCCCAAAACATTTTAAATGAAAGTATTGGCATTCAAAAGGAAAGCAAGCAAAATGAAAGAAAATAAGGGCAGAAAATAACCATTTCCAGCCTATCTAATTTTTTTAGTTTTCTATTTGCCACTGGTGCAGACCATTCCGTGATGTATACCAGCCTACTGTACTATTTAAAACGCTCAATTTCAGCACCCATGGCCATGTAAATAAGATGATTTAATGTTGATTTTAATCCTGTATATAAAATAAAAAATCACAATGAGTTCGGGCATATTTAATAATGATTATGGAGCCTTAGAGGTCTTTAATCATTGGTTTGGCTGCTTTTATGTAGTTTGTTTAGGCTGGAAATGGTTCCACTTGCCCTTCGACTGCCAGCAAGACTGAGGATGGCTTTTCCTGGACAGCTAGCAAACAAAATCTTGTAGGTCATTGCACCCGTCTCAGCCATGGGTGCAGTTTGCTTCCATGTGATGCTGAAGCCTGCCTAATGGGATCCCGATGGAACTAGGGACTCCAATGTGGAACTCTTCTTTGCTGCATTTCTTTTTCCTCACTTACAAGAAAGGCCTGAATGGAGGACTTTTCTATGACCAGGAGCATTTTTTAGGGGTCAAAGTGCTAATTATTAACTCAACCAGGTGTACTTTTTAATGGCTTTCATAACACTAACTCATAAGGTTACAGATCAATGCATTTCAAATGGATATAGACCTAGGGTTCTGGAGGGTGGGGGATTGTTAAAACAACACACATGCAAAAAAAAAGAAATTTTGTATATATAACCATTTTAATCTTTTATAAAGTTTTGAATGTTCATGTATGAATGCTGCAGCTGTGAAGCATACATAAATAAATGAAGTAAGCCATACTGATTTAATTTATTGGATGTTATTTTCCCCAAGACCTGAAAATTGACATAGTATGGTAGTTATTTTTCAGTGTTAGCCTTTATACTTTTCCTCACACAGTTTGGAACCATATAATATAGGTACTTTGTCCCTGATTAAATAATGTGATGATAGAATGCATCAAATGTTTATTACGAAAAGAGTGAAAAAGTGTATAGCTTTCAGCTAATGGTGTTTGCCCATTCTAAGCAAGGAGCATATAGAAATAGTGTGGGCATTTCTTCCTGTTGGTGGAATGTATGTGTTGGCATTTCTCCCCAGCTCTTCCCACTGCATTTTGTCCCCTTTATTTGAATAAAGTGACTGCTGAAGATGACTTTGAATCATTATCCACTTAATGTAATGTATAAGGAAAAACTTGTAATGGAAAGAAAAACTCTTTACCAAATTTCAGTTAGATCAACTTTGAGAAGACTGGATGACAAATAAAGTACAAATAGAAAAATAGAAAAGAACAGATAGGGGTCTCCCCAACATTGATTCTTTTTCATGAAACCTTCTTTAGCTTAGAAGGAGCAACTGTAGCTATAATCATACACAGCGTCTTTAAGCAAGTTCCCTTGGTTGTTGCATTAAATGTAATCCGCCTTTAGGTGTTCTAGAGCACAGAATAACACTGTGTTGATCTATTAGGTTTTTATTTTTCTTTTCTCATTACAATGCACATAATACTTTCCTGTATTTATATAACGTGTATAGTGTAAAATGTGAATGACCTTTTTTTTGTGAATGAAAATCTAAAATCTTTGTAACTTTTTATATCTGCTTTTGTTTCACCAAAGAAACCTAAAATCCTTCTTTTACTATATTGTGACTGGTCTGGTTATTTACAACTTTAAACCCTAATGTCCACCAACATTTTTACATTCTGATTCCATCATGGAGAACAAGCTGCTGGCTTGGATGAAATGACTTTGTGGCTAACAAAGAAATGATTATACACCTACCTGCAAATATTGATATAGCAATGATTTAATCTAAATAGTATGCATTAAGCTCAAATATGAAAGAAATCTACAATAGGAAAAGTGATAGTTCACATTACAGAATGCATCTTATGAACCAGGCCAAATGTTTTACATGCTTATCTCACAAAAAGCATGTGAAAGAGGTACCTAATGAGGTGCATGACTGATGAGGAATCAGGCATAGAGAGCTCAAGTTATTTGTCCAAAGTCACATAGGTAGTGTGGAAGCAGGTAATTTCTTTAGCCTGCATGATATTCTCAAGAAAAAATATAAAATACTATGTTCCTGATTGTTACACATTTAGGAGGTTAATTTATTAGCTAAATGATCATATCTAAATAATTATCAGCAAATGTCAAAAACATAAGGCTCTCATCCATTCAGATATCCACTCATTCCTTTATTTTTCATTCATTCACTATTTTTAAGTATCTACTCTGTTCCAGGCACTGTAATAGGCCCTGACGATTCAGCGGTGAATGAGCTAGATAGGTCTCTGCCCACATAAAGTCTTTATACTGGCTGCATCCCTTGGGAATTAACTTACTTAGAGCTCATTCTAGTTAATATCTTTATTGACAATCTGAAAGAACAAATCCATTATATGCTCTACAATTGTATAGAATATATCATATAATTCAAAGGTGAATTGAAGATTATTTTGAAGTTTTTTCTTGGAATGTCAAAAATGTGCAGGAAGTGGTACATGAATAGATGTAGGAAAGACGAGCTTCTTTTCCTTTCTGAGCTTGTCCTTTTAGTGTGCACTCTGTCTACCTTTTACACAGAACTTTGAATAGAAATGATCCAAGGGAATATATAAGAATTTGCATTATTTGTGCATATATTCCCTTATTAGATTTATAAATGTATTATTTATTGATTGATCAAGGTACAAATAATGGAATCTGTAAGGCATGCAGAATACTGGGACAGAGTGAGAAATTTAAGGAGACTTGCACCATTCAAAGTCACCAGAGGTGGTTCTCTATCCACTTTTAAAGGTTAAATGGCATATCAAGGAGAAGAATGTGCCCCTGCCATTGGGGACTATTTAAGAAGAGGTAGTCTTCCAGGCTAGTTAAAATGCAAAAGAGGTAAGAGAGATTGTATAGGGAGGGATGCATCATGTTAATGTGAGAGTAAACTGGGTCGACCATGAGCTATTTGCCTAAAAATAATATAATGTACAATAAACGTATGGAGTTTGGAAATGAACAGAAAAAAAATGAAATAGATTGTTAAAAAGTTCAGAGTTGATTTTGTGCATGACTATTTTCCAAGAAAAAAACATATGAGAGAAAATATATTCTAGATAAAAGGCAAAAGATGTTATTATCAAGTGGCTAAAGATTCGATGACGACTACAATATTTTTAATGTGTTTATTTTTGAGTTCCCTAATGTTAGAAGGACAGTGAAATGATTTTTGAAGAAAAAGGCCTGCAGTGATGTGTTAGCACTTTGTTAATCTTTCTTTTTATTGTGCTGTAATTCGCATTTGCTAAACAACTCAGAATTCACCCAAATGATCCTTTCTAAAACAAATCTAAACAGAAAGTTTATAAAGGTCTTTGAATGAGTCATTCAAGATTGTATTAATATAATCATTTCCCATTATTACTCATTTTGTATGTTTAGATCCCAGCTGGACAAGAAAGAGCAAATGCCAAAAGAGAACAAGAATGGTTTTGTTGAGGTGTTTCCAGAATAAGCAAAGTCTGGGTTTTAATTAGAATTTAATTCAGTTTTGTTTGAGCTCATCAAATGGTCCCTGCTGAAGATCAAGAGTTTATTGCCTTAAGCAGTAAGTCTTAAATGATTTTTGATAGTATTTACTCTAAAATAAAATTTTAAAACTATGTACATTTCACACTTTAAGTTGGCAACAAAAAACTTTCATCATAAAGTTAGACAATTATAGAGGATATTATTTTGGGTATATTTTAAATATTGTCATTCTAAAATAAACATATAACATCACTCTTCCAAATATATTCAGTGGAATCTAAATATCATAGGGGTTTGATATCTACTATTATCCTTTAAAAAATACTTGAAAAAAAGTCATTTTTAAGAATCAGAAATTTTATATTTTTCTTTTCTTTGGACTTTTTTTTTTTATTTCAGTTTCCAACACAGAATTTTATTAAAATATTATAAATTTATGTGCTTGAAAGTCTTCTATTGATTAAGCCCTCAAACATTGAAATTTCAATACATTGAAATTTGTACTTAAAATCTGAAAATTAATTTTTTCTTGTGAACATAATGCTGTAAAAGTTAAAAATTTCCTGGATTGAGTTGTCATTGTAATTTATTGATATACAATTGATCAAAACAATATAAAGCTTTTACAAAATCTGAAAGATAATTATGCAAATTATAGCATTTTATTAGAAATATATTTCAATGAGATGATTCAGGCTGTTTTTTCCAATTCAAGTGTCCAGTGGGAAATATTACTTAAAAGTAGAATATGGCATGGTTTAGTACATTCTAGTCTTATTTTGTTTTTATAAATTTAAACACTGAGAAAATTTGCTTACATAAATAAGTAGATGGAAATTATAGTTTTATTATGCAATGTTACCAAACTTTTTAAGCTCTTTCTGAGTTATATGCCAAAAATTACAGAGGTCTACCAAAAGTTGTTTCCAATTGCCTCTCACTTGACATCTCAATGAAATCTTCCTTAATTTTTTTTATAAACACTTGATTTGAAAAAGAATTTGTCACAATATCATCAGAATCATTCATTTTGAATTGTCATTTGTTTGTTCAGAGTTTTTGCATTCCACAGCAGTATATCCTAAGACTCAGAATGGATAAGAGGTGGGTTTTATGTGATGGCTTTTTTTTTTTTAATAATAAAGTCAAAAAAGGGCAATTTTCTAAAGTTTTGGTTCTCAAAATGTGTTCCCTGGGACAACAGCATGGTATCACCTAAGAACTTGTAAGAAATGCAAATTTTCAGACACAATCCTACTGAATGAGAGATTTTGGGAGTGAGGACAGCAATCTGGGTTTTTGCAAGCACTCTGGATGATTCTGATGCATTCTAAAGTTTATGAGAACTGGTATGAAGGGAAATGCAAAAGTAGAACCAGCAGCCTCCATCACAGGCACCTTCTTAGGCAGATGAGTTTTAGGAAAGTGTCCAGATGGAAGTTAAAGTTCTGGAAATTGTTTGCCTTTGCATGTCCATGTACCTCTTCGAGAGTCTGAGGGCACCCCCGGGGTAGGCAGCTCTGGTTTGAAGAACACTGCTTTAAGATACAGAGTCCTTAAAGTACTTTCCAATTTTTAGTACATCATCTGTCTGTATTTTGTGAGCATGTATTCCATCAGTCTGGTGGTGGTTACTTTTCAACCTTTGAATGGGCCTCTGGTTTTACAAGAAAAAGATCAGAAAGGCTTTATCTACAGGGAAAACTGAATAAAGTGGCATGATTAAAACACTCATTTTTTAAAGATCTAAAATAAAGTTTTAAATGCAGAAATTAAGATGCATTTAATTCCTGTATTTAAAACTTGAGAAATAGAAGTGAAGAAGATACATTGTAACTTCCCAGAAGAGCCAGCCAGGAAAAAGACCCTTAAATTCAGTGGTGAGCCATAAAAGACGTCTAGGAGGAAGAATTCTTTTGGATGAATTGTTCTCCGAATTCCTTCAGTTCCTAGATCAGATCACCCTCTCCCATATTCATTAGCCAGATTAAATTCTATTCATTCAATAATACATATCGAGCACATTACAGGCACTATGTTAGAAATAGGGGGTTTTGTTATACACAAGACTGGCCAAGTCCCTGTCCTTAGGGAGCTTACAGCCTGATGCAAAAGATTATTAATGGCATTAAAGTAGAAAGAAATCTGATTTCTCAAAACGTTATTGTTGTTAACGCCTTCATTCTTGGCCATCTCCTTGTTCTGCTCTCCATCTTTGCCTGGTTCCATTAGTAACCATGGCTTTAACTACTCTCTACATTACGCTTGTTCCATGTCCAGAAGGTTGGATTGCATAGGTGCACTAAACTCTAACCTTCAGATTGAACTACTGTACGTCCCTCTCACCAACTGTCTATACCTTTTTTAAACTAATAACCTAAGAGTTGTTCTAGCTCCTAATTTAATGTCCATATTAATCACCAAATTCTATTACTTTTACCTTCAAAAGTTTCTCACATTCATTCTCTTCTCTGTATTCCAAATGTTGTCAATATCTCATACAGCCTTAATATCTCTAGATGTACCACTTTCCAAATTATCTTTCAGACTATTGCAGAGTATTCTTTAAAATATGCAAATCAGAGGTTGGCATTTCCCAGCATGAAATTCTTCAGAGCCTAATGTCTACAAAATAGAATCTGATTTCATATGCATAGACCTTACCTGTGCGACCTAATATTCTGCAAAATGCTTTGGAAAATAAAAACTGAAACTGTTCTGTTGCAGGTATTGATTTAGAAATCTTAACTAGAACAACGGTCACATTTAAGTGTTAGTGTTTTCTTTTAATTAGATCAATTTGGTTTCCTGTTCAGTCTCTGATTAAAAGTCAGACTCTGCCTGTAGCAGTTGTGTAGAAGGCAGAGAGGAAAGACGAGAAACTCCATTTGACTCAGAGGGACAAAAATTTGCTCTTCCAGATACACTTTCCACCCTTCCCTTGCTCTGTGCTCTGAGAGACTGACAGTATAGACTGCTCCTATCAGGTTCAGCCCTGGGGAACATTGCAGGAAATCAGAGCGAGACATGACAGTGACATCACTGTGTGTGTGTGTCCCCTTGGCTTCTCCCAATCCTGCAGGATTGCGATGGATGGGCTGGTGGTAGCCTATAGTAAAGTCACTAGCTCCTCCTAGGTAGCGTTGTCCACATAGCCCTCTTGGCCTCCTGGTTCCACTGCTTCTCTCTCACCTTGACCTTTCAGGACTGGGCTAGCAAGAGCTTCCCACTGTTATTGCCCCAGGGATACTGTACTATGAATTGTGATTTCCTAGCACTGCTCACCTTTGTAAACAGTCCCTTTATTAAACTCTCTTTGACTTATCCAATATGATTGTGTCATCAGTTTCCTGTTGGATTCCTGGCTGACAATGTGTTCTTCATAGCATTTCTTCAAGGAAATTATGGAAGTAACCCCATTCATATCAATCATAAGACAGGCATGCTACATTGTAGTCTGGAAGCCTCCACACTAGTTCTCTTGGGTTTCTTCCATAGCATCTTACTGTGTGTATGAGGTTATATATTTAGTCTCTTTTTTGTAACCATTAAACATTGAACATGTGATTGTTGCAACTGCCAGCCATTTTTCTGCCTCAGCTACGCATAAACATGGCCACACGGCAGACTGGTCCGTCCTAAGGCTGTGTTCTCTGGCTTTAATTTCCAAAGTAAAATGTGATACTCCTCAACTTGAGATCACAATCAAGTTCAGTTTTCAATGCTTGTTTTGTAATTAGGAGCAAAGAAAAGAGTAGAAGTCAAATTATATATGCGCATAACAAGTTTCTTTGAGACTAAACCCCAGTATTTTTCAAACTTTATGACTATCCATGGGAAGAGCAGGACAAGAAGGGCAAGGAGATTGCTATTTAAATCTGCCAACAGATTTTGTTTCTTTTGGTAGAGGTATGCATGCCTTTATCTTTCGGAGAAGAAATTTTTCCTCTTGTTTTTGCAGAAACCATTTGGGGGTGTTGAGGGGGGAGGAGCTTTAAGTTACACAAGTTTAAGACCAAGCTTATACTTTCTAATAAGGAGGAACTGACCTGCTCTGCATTAAACAGTAAATGTTGTTCTTTTCTCATACAAAATGTTGTATCTTTCAGATTAAACTTTTACTTTAATACCTATTCTGTTTATTTTCTCTGGGATCTTGATTCTAGGGAGTGAAAAAAAATTCTTGGCAGAGGCTTTCCGTGTTGCAGAGGGAAGCTGATTCCAGTAATATGGTGGCAGAAGTGTTGAAATCAAGAGAAACCTGTGCTAGAGCTCTGTGCAGTTGCTTATAAATTCTGGAAATATTCCGATGAAGTGCACAGGTTTAAGAGTTGCTTAGCTGTGTTAAAAATTCTTTATGTTTCCTCAAGTCTTCAGGATAGTGTTAAGCATTAACTATGCCTTTCAGAATTAAGAGATGGGCCATGCCTTCATTTGGGTGGGGTAGAGAGGTAGAGAGATCACCAGCAGTGTTAATAAGACAAGGAAAAATGAAGTCCTACTCCTGAGAATGCTGTCAGGTCAGAGGGACGTCCAAGGTGGATTTATGGAACATGGCTCTGTTCTTTAAGGAAATGTGCCAGGAATATTCAGTGACAGGAATTTGATAAAATTTTTGAATTTTTGGCAATTATCATGTGATCTTGTGGATGTTGTTTTAGAACTAATGGGAAGTGCAACTTCTTAAAACTAAGTTTTGGAACATCTGCATTACACAGGCTTTCTGATAAGTAGTATCTTCATTGCTCACTATGTGGCAATACTTTAACTTTTGACTTTGACCCTCTTCTCCTTAAAATATGAAGTAAATTAACAAATGCTTTCATTTTTGTATAACGATATGTAATTCAAAAAGTAATTTTGGGATTTTAAAATGAACATAATAAGCAAAGAAAAAAATAACGCAGCAAAATAAATAGAAGAAAATTTGCAAAGTAATTCCAGAAGAATTGAGAGTAATACAACAATATCATCATTTTGGAAAAAGATTTAGAAAAGAAAGAAGACTTGCAGGAAATTTAGAGGCCATACTAATCTAGCTTGAGCTAAAACATATCATTAAAAAGCAGGCATTGGGATATGATAATGCTCTGATTATGAAAAGAAAAAAAAGAATTATATTATCTATAACATTTAGCACACAGAATTGAAGAAAATTGAAATGCTACAAAGCATTCATGCCAAAACACAAGATAGTTTACATGAAAAACCAAGAAATATTGGAAGCTCTCTTCCCATGGCGCAAATGTCAGTAAGGACTTTCTGATTGTATAAGGATGAAAGAAATTTGGAACTATTTTTAATTAAATGAAGATTTGAGAACACAAAAATAATAGTCTTATTTATCCACAAAGGAGGAGATTCAAAAGACGAGAGACGCCGAAATAATCGAGAAAGAATGGGCCACTATGAGAAAGCTGGAAAATATGCATCCAGGCTGAAAACAGCATGGCAATTAATATTTATTAAGTCATTACCTAAGTCATAACTCTCTCCATTAGAAACCATGAAAGCACTTTAGATATGTGTTAAATTATGCCATTGCTCTTTTGTTGTTGTTAGTGTTAATCTATTATCCAATACCTGTTCATTGTAAACTTGGTAGAAAATACAGAAAAGAACAAGTACAGAAGTAAATATTCAAGAGAATATTTGCTTCAGATCACTATTTTTAACCTGCGTGGCTCCAAAGTGCTCAATAACTATGTGTGGAAGGTATTATTTATTGGGTGCCAGCCACTCCCCTAAGCATATTGCCATCTGTTTCTTTTCAGGAGAACATAAGCTCCATGAGCACAGGGCCTCCTCTGTCTTGTTCATCACCACGTTCCCAACACCTGCAAGAGTGCCTGGCATGCAGCAGGCACTCAATAAATATTTGTGAAATGAAAGACTAAATCACCTCACTTGCTAGTCACATCAATTTCATTGTCATTCTCATTGACTGACGAGGAGACGGAGGCACAGAGCGATTATGCTGATTGCCCAAAGTCACTTGGTGCATAGAAGGTAAATTCAGAATATACACCTAGAAAGTCTGACCCTGGAGCTCATTAACACATTTGAATATTGCTCCTGAGGCAGAGGGGGCGCCTGTGGAAACTGAGGCCAGTGGGATGATGTTAATGACATTATACTGGAACTAAGTCAGAAATCCCTTCCCTCCTTAAGACAGGTGCCGTTGAGGACCTGTCACATTATTTGTCGAGCTGTTCTATTAACCAGCAGCATCAGAAGCGGAGGAGAAATAAAAGGAAAATGTTAGGCCATTTATTCTCACCACTCTGCTCCAGAAATATGCCATCCATAGTTGTCTGCCGCCTAAATAGTTATCGAATGGTTTAGCAAATGAGATTTACATAAGTTATTGGGATTTCTAGAATCTAATGTAAATGAATGTTTAGAAAATTACAGGTACAATTTATGTCTATTTAAGCCTGCAGAGTCAGAGTGACTATTAGAATTAGCTCATGCTGGATGTCACTGCATTGTGATTTTGTTGTCTATTTTACCAAAGTAAATATTTGCCATTAGAACAGAATTGGAAGTTGGTTTTTAGCAAGATGTAGACAACTCTCCATGCAGCCATTTAAAGTGATCCTGGGGATCAAGAAATGATTGCCTAAATTTGCAAATATGGTCCATATTACAGCATTCATAGTGGTCACTGAAATGCTTACATCATGTGTTCTAAGAATATTCAAGTAAGTATGTGAATATGTGAATTTTTTTTCTTAGAGACAGTATCTTGCTCTGTCACTCAGGCTGAAATGCAGTGGCACCTTCGTAGCTCCCTGCAGCCTCAACTCCTGGGCTCAATCCATCCTCCAACCTCAGCCTCCTCAATAGCTAGGAGAGCAGGTATCCACTGCCATGCCTGACTAATTTTTTTATTTTTTGCAGAGACAGGGTCTTACTATGCTGCTCAAGCTGTATGTGAATTTTTGAAACAAATAGAAATTAAATAAAACAATCCAATTTTTGCTTTCAAAGAAGATGTAGCAGAAAAAAGTATGCCAATGTGCTCTAAGCTTTCATAGCCCTTAGAAATCTGTTTATAATTAGGCTATCAATGTAAGAGTATAAAGTCATTCCTTTTTGCATTCATTTTTTTTACTCATTCAACAAATGTTTTTAAAGCATAAGCTACAGTTCAGGAATTATTCTATTTTATTTCTGAGATTTATTTTGAGCTTTATTATATTGTTGCAATATAACAAGCCACTCTTGATTTTTAGCAATTGCTTCTGAAACACGAAAGTTTTCAACTGTCCTGAAATGATCTGACAACATCTAATATCTATCCTGACACACTGAAAATATATCATCTGTCTCAGGATTTAAGACACTTCAAGCAAGCTTTACTGGAAACTAGAAATAGCCTTTGAGTTCAGGTTGTAAATAAATAGGGGTAGGAAGGAAGATTTAAATTCAAGCAGCAAGTGGTTTGTATTAATTCTGTGCCAAATAAGAATCCTCTTCTTGAAAATATTGCCTCAAATGTTTCTTTCAAAGTTATGTCTTCTGCCATCTTATAAGTAGACTTACAGTGTACTGACATGGTGCCAAACAACATTTTAGTTGAACTTTCTGTTCTTGTGCCTCTCAGTTTCTTGCGTAGGAGTCAGGAACTGTGTACTTATGCTCAAAGTAAACAGGAAAGCCCCTTTCCATGTCCTGAACACCTGTGAAAGATTCTGAGTTGCCCTTGTGGAGAGAGCAGTGAGCAGAGGCAGGACTGTCAGACCACGGGCAATGAAGACAGAGCAGGGGTGACAGAAAGCAGATCCACCTGCACCCAGAAAGCGTAGGATCAGGCCCCAGCACCTCCGTCTACTAGCTAAGGTGCTTCTTGACACTCGCCCCTCTCAGACTCAGTTTTCTTACGTAGCGTAGCTGGCTCCTAACTGGACTTAAGATGGGGGTTAGGATTTGGTGCTATCTGAGAACCTGTGAAGAGATGATTCTGAGGAGTCATTTTTTCTGAATACATTTCTATGGGGATTTTAGGTTTAGCTGAAAGCTAAAGGAAAAGAATTTTCCTTTTTCCTTACTTGGTGAAGGGGTGAGAGGACAGGGACCTATCCCATGTGCATCTACCACTTAAGGCAGAAGCTGAAGGAACTATTTTATTAGAGGCTGAAACCAAGCCCTTTGCTTTAGAACAAAAGGGACAAAATGCGATGCACGGTTGGAAGGCGAGGGCCACAGGAAACTGAGCAGCGCTGGCGTGGCGAGGGCTTAGGGAACATGCCAGGGCATCGGTAGGAAGAACCAGAGGCCTCGGTGGGAGCTGGGGATGCTGTTAGGCCCTTTGCAGGTTGGAAGCAAGAGTCGGATTATCAGTCATTTCAGCCACTGTGATGCTGTCTGAGGCTGTTCCTGTGTTTCAGATATTTTTGTTTAGTAGTAGCAGAGCCCTTTTTACTTACAACGAAAGTTTGTTCTGAGCACAATATATAACTGATGAAAGCAGAGCTCTCTGTATTGAAATGGGGAGTGGGGAGCCTTCTGCTCGGCTCACTAGGCATCTCGATTGTTTACCGCTCCCTAAGTGCTTCCAATTTGCAGCCCAAGTCCAGAACCGCTGTCTTAGAGAAATGTTTCTCAAATACTAAAATACTTTTACTAATCACCTGGGGAGCTTGTTCAAATGCAGATTCTGATTCAGGAGGTCTGGGATGGGGTCCTGAGGTTCCACGTGTCTAAAGAGCTCCCAGGCGATGCTTGCAACGTCTCGGAGCACTGTTTCTCCCACTGTAGTGGGCATCGACATCTCCTGGGATGCTTATTAAAACCCAGATGATTGTACCTGGCTCCCAGAATTTCTGATGCAGTGGGTGTAGGGTTGGGCTTGATAATTTCTAGTATGTTTGCAGCTGTGTAGGTCTGGGCATGACCCATGCAGGGCACTGATTCTCAAACCTGGCCACACCTAGCAAACTTATCAAGCATACTGATGCTCAGTACCTCCACCCCTCACCTCTCCCCTGTACCCCCTCCATCCCTGCCTCTCACAGATGGGTGATTCCAGTGTGCAGTCAGGTTTGAGAACCATCGATATAAGGCCTCATAGATCACATGAAGGCTTCAGATTTTGTTCTAAATATAATGCTCTATACTAGTTGTCCCTGCTTTTAAAATAATTCTTGACTGTATTAAAGGTATTTTAAAGCAGATCACTGATAAAATCCAAACTATATGTCTTTATCTTGACAGATAAATGAATAATCCCTGTGAAGTAGTTACTATCTCCATTATCTCTCTTATTACAAACGAGGGGACACAGAAAGGTTAACTAGAAAATTATTTAATTCCTGTAGAGAAATATATTAAAAGGTACACAAATTTTGAAATCTACTCATGCCAAACTGGCTATATAGTGTTTCTCCTACTTTCTATTAACTTGGGTCTGTTCCATTATGGATTATGTGGCAGAAGCTAATTACTGGGAGCCTGTAATTTGAAGTGACAGGTAATTGAAACTTGAGTTCTCCATGAATATCTGCAATGCAGAATACATTATTAAACACTAATTATTTAAAACACAAATGAAGCTGATTGAAGTCAGCTGTAGGAGTTAATATTAAAATTGAGGTTAATATTAAAATTGAAACTACAGATAATTAACATGGATTCAAAAAAGCTCATTTCAAGCTAGCCTGCAAAAATTATTGTAATTTGGTATTAAATATGAGAAGCTAATATGCTTAATTTTATGTGGTCCATGTACATTTGCCTCATGTACTCAGGATGAAAAGCAAAATGGAAGTTCTAAATCTAAGAAAGGAAGAAAATGATATATCCCACATTCGTATTAATGTTTAATCTTCTTTACTGAATTAATATTCTGAGATTGCCAACACAAACCACAGTGGAAATGGTGACTTTTTTAAAAGAATATGAAATCAGATTTTAGTTTTAAATAGAATGTTATTATTTTATAAAATTTGATCATTAAATTGTTTCTAAATGGAAAAAATTCTCATTAGAACAAAGGGATGCCTGTCACCAATATTTTACAAATGCACACTGTAATAAATATATACAATATAAACGATGTATAATATATTATAATATAATATAATACATTATATATTACATAAATATATCAATATCTAATGTAAATATTATATATATATTTCTTTCCTGGTTTTTGGTTCTGAAATTGTTCACTTATGATGTTGTATCTTGTACAAGACTACAAAAAATGTGCAGATTTCTAAAAGTATGGCTGAAGTAGTAGCTATTGATAAACCTATCTCTGTGATTTGTAGAAAAGATCCCAGAATTCTGTAGCACACATTCTCCAGTACAAATATGCCACACTGCTATGAAAATAGCAGTTCTAACTTTCTGTCACCTTATCTGCAACTTGGGGCATTGGAAGCAAAATTAAAACCCTTGCCCATTAAAAATTCTTGTGGGAGCTTTAGAATCATAACCTCCAGTACTTGGTTTCCTGCAAGAGCAACAATCTCTAAGGCTAGTTATCTTTGTAATGAAAATAAACTTTCTGTAGGTGCAAAGGTATATGTGTGGTATAGATAGAAAATACAAATTTTCCTGATCCCAGGTCCTTCTTGTTGACTATTGAAAAAACATAAATTATCTTCTTAGTCCAATCTTCAAAAAGAAAAAAGATAAACTGATAAAGACAAGGTTTTCCAAAGGTCCCCTGGCCCAGGAGGACACATTGACTGTGTTTTATACCCGATGGCATTCCACCCAATTGATCACTTATTTAAACTCCTCCTGTAAACATTTTCTCCACTTGGCTTCCAGAAATCACATTCTCCTGGGTTTTCTTCTACTCCTCAGTCATCTCCCTTGCTGATTCTGCCACATCTTTTCTATTTATACTTTCTTCCTTGTTGATATTATCCAGTCTGTGGCTGTAAATGCCTTAAATGTGTTTATAACTCAGCCTAGATCTCTCTATTGAACTCCAAATACAGCCAATTGCCTACCCTACGGCTCCACTAGAATGTTAATAGGCATCGCAATGTAACACATCCATATACAAACTCCTAATCTTTCCCCCTACTCCCTCCATCCATTGCCTTCCCTGTCTCGGCACCTCCACTGCCACCACCCTGGTCCAAGCCACAATTTATCTTGTGCCTGGATTAAGCAATAGCCTACTTCCTGAACTCATGCATCCATCCTTGTTCCACTTCAGTTTGATCTTACCAGAGCAGCTAGATTGAGCCCATTAAAACCTAAGTCAGCCTTTTGCAACAATTTGGATGAAACTGGAGACCATTCTCCTATGTGAAGTATCTCAAGAATGGAAAAACAAACACCACATGTACTCAGTATTAAATTGGAGCTAACCAATGAGCACACATGTGCATAGAGGCCAGTAAAACTCAGAGGAAATCAAGCAGAGTGAGAGGGGAGGAAGAGAGGGTCAAAAACTTGCCTAATGGGCACAAATGAACATATTTGGGTGATGGGCACCTGTAGTCATGACTGAAGCATTACAAAAGTGATCCATGTAACCAAAAATATTTGTACTCCCTTAATATTTTGAAATTAAACAAAACAAAACAAAACTAAAGTTACCAAAAAAAAAAAAAACAACAAAAAACACCTAAGTCAGAGTATGTCACTCACTATTGATTAGTCTCTAGAGGGGGTCCATCTCTCTATAAAAGCCACAATGTATCGCTTCTCGGCCTTTTGGCTAAGATCAAGTGTCTATAAAAGCCACAATGGACCCTGTTTGTGTGGAGTCTCTATGCCACCAGGCTCCTTAGGATCTCTCTGATTCCTTCCACTGCTGCTCTCCCCACACCCACTCTGCTCTGGCCCCACCTGTCTCCTTGCTGTGAGCACACCAGGCCCAGTCCCACCTCAGAGCTTGCATTTGCTTTTTGATCTGCCTAGATCACTCATCTTCTGGATATCTGCTAGGCTTATTTGCTTACCTCCTTCAGATCTTAACTAAAATGCCATTTTTTCAGTGAGGCCTTCCTTGAACATCTATCTAAAATCCAGCCCCCTTGTTCAACACTTCTTGGCTTCCTTCTTTGTTTTTCATCTTTCAGCATATCATTTGCTTGCTGATTTTGTTTATTACCTACCTACTCCCATTAGACTGTAGGCTCCATGAGGGGAGGTGTTTTTTCGTGGTTTGTTCTCTACTGTGTCATCCATCTTCTGTGAACACAAATACACCTAGCCCTTCGCAGACACCCAATAGTAATTGCCGAATGAACACATGACTGTCTTTCTACACACGATTCTTCTGAATGTTTGAGTGACAGGTAACCTGTTTTTACAGAACTTACCATTGTCTTTCTCTCTACTTCTCATTGCCTATTTGTTCCAAAGACTAGGTTTCTATTTTCTATTCCTTTCATTCAGCAAATCCTTACTGATTGACAGCTATGTGCCAGCCCTCGTCCTTGGTGCTGAAGGATACAGTAATGAAACAAACATTGTCCCTACTATCAGAGGACATTCAATGAGTAATAACACAATACACGTAATATTATAAATTGTGGTAAAAGGCTATAAAGGCAGAAACAGTGTACTGTGAAAAAAAGTAACAGTGAGGGGAAGGTATTTACTTTAGATGGCGTGGGAAGGCCACCCTGAGGAGATGACATTTAAGCTAAAGTGAGGTGTAAAGGTCAAGAAGGAACCAGTGAAGCAAAATGTAAAGGCTGGGCTGAGGGACACATTTCATGGAAATAAAACAATATGAAAGCCTTGAGAGAATAAAGAATATGGCATATTTGAGAAACCAAAAGAAAGCCAATGCAACTAAGGTGTGAGACTGGCAGTTCCTATAGGGTCTACAGCATCGTGTAATGTTTAAGAGCTTTGAGCTCTAGAGCCAGACTCACTGAGTCAAATCTGGGTGTCTCCTCTTAATAGCTTATCATATTTGACTAGCTACTTAACTATTCTGTGCTTTAGTTTCTTCATCTGTGGATTAGGAAAAATGGAAATAATCATAATGCCTACCTCATGTGGTTGTTGTTTTATCAAATTAGTCATTGCAAGTTAAGTACTTAGGACAGTTTCTGCAATGTAGTGTCTTAGTCTGTTTGGATTGCTATAATAAAATACCATAAACTGGGTGGCTTATAAACAACATAAATTTATTTCTCACAGTTCTTGAGGCTGGGATGGCCAAGATCCAGTTGCCAGCAGATTCGGTGTCTGATGAGGACCTTTTTTCTGGTTCACAGACAGTGCCTTCTCTGGGTCCTCACATGTTAGAAAGAGTCTCTTCTGTAAGGGCACTAATCCCATTCATGGGAGCTCCACCCCATGACCTGATCACCTCCAAAGGCCTTGTCTCCTAAAACCATCACACGGGGGTCATGGTTACACAAACGTTTAGAGTATGGCAGTAGTATATATTTTAATACAAACTTGAATACGTATCCTGAATCAGGAATATGTATCCTGAATCCAATTGCTTCTCACTACATCTAGAGTCACCACCCAGGTCCATGCTACCATCATTTCTCATCCAACTCCTAAACTGCCTTCTGTTTGGTCTCTATATATTCACTTTTAACCCAATACATCTATTCTCCATACAACAGTTAGGATGAATTATTTTTTCAAATAAATTTAATAATGTCACTCATCTGTTCAAGACAAATGTATTTAGAATAAAATACTGAGCTTTTCCCATGGCCTTAAAGGCCCTCCATGACCTGTCCCTTCCCTGCCATTCTGAACTCATCTTCTACCAGGTTTCCTTCAGTAACTGTGTGTTTCTATTCAAATCTCATTCCCACTCTTGACCTTATATGTAATGTTTTCTACAGCTGTAATCTGACATGTTTTTTCTCTAGCTCTCCACTTTTCATTTTTCAGTACTCTGCTCAAATGTCCTCTTAGAAATGACTTTAGTGATCATCACCTCTAAACAGGCACATACCTTGTCCTCAGTCATTTGCTATATTATCATGTAAATGATTTACTATAAATCATTTACTGTTTTGTTTTTTTATATTATATTCTATATCAGCTGAAATTATATTAATTATTTTATTTTTTACTTGTTTCTTGTGTCCCCCCTACTCCCTCTAAGTGCCTGTAACTGTAACATCTGAGAGACTCAATACATGTTTGTTGAATAAATGGATGTTTTTACATATTCTGAAAAATGAAAGAAGAACTAATTGAAGGTATTTGCTTGGAGATTGTAAATTATTTCCACTTTTCAGCTATATAAATGGAAATGTACCTTTTTCATTGCCTCATTCCTTTCTTCTCTCTCAAGGATCACTGTCCAATGCTGTCTATTGTTCCATATCTGAAAACCATTGTTTTACATATTTTGTCTTGTTTTTAAAATTGTTGCTTAAGATAAAAGGATAAATCTCATCCTTATTATTCTATCCTGGTGGGAACTGTACAAGCCCTCATACATTATTTTTATGACCAGAAATGGTTGTTTATACTTTGTAAGGACTTCTTACAAATGGGGTATTTCACATAAAGGCAATTCATGCAGACTATTGTGTTCTTTCTTCATTTGTATTCCAGGTACTAATTACCTAAGTTAATACCCTACCATTTGGGGTTGTCACACATAATATTGAAGATATACAAATACAAATTTAGAAAAGTCTACATAGAATTTCTTTGTTTTTTCCCTAGGGCTCATCTTTGTTATTTCAGATCTGATTGGTTTAAGAAAATGGTACAACCAGGGCAGATCCCAGAGTAGATGCTTCTGGGAGACCCAAAGTCCAAGATGTGATCTGACTCTACATGGTGCTTTGAACAATTCTTGCTTACTTTTCACTTTACCAGATAGGTTGTTTCTAATCTGAATGCCAGAAAAGGGAACACACCAAGTAAAATCTGCAAGAATTTAATTGTTCTAAAACACAAAGTTTTTTGTTGTAAGAAGTAATCTCTCCCCTTCCTCCTCAGAATATATTTAAATACAAAAATTGAATTGATGTAAAAATTTATTCAATAGATCTGTACTTGGACATTTGGAATATGATCACAACAACAAGAAATATTTTCTATAGAAAATCAGGCTTCTGTTACATTGATTTCTAAACAGAATATTCCAACTTAAATATCCTAGTATTGTCTTTTTACAAATTGAGAAGAGCATAATTAGATACATATTCATATACTAGCACTTGTAATTTCTATTTTCATTTAGAACAAAATAATTTTCTCCATCAGATAAAATGCTGAAAATGGATAATTTTATTATAGCATGGAAAATTCTTTGTTATTTAATCCTTTGTGTCATGAAAGGGAAACACATAAAGAACTTTGAAAAAGATTTTTCTGGTGGTAACTGTTCCAATATGTGGTGCCAATTTCTGCATTCAGTCATGCTTGGCCTGGAGCCATGAAGTTGTGTATGAATACTCTTAGTGTATTTTTATTATATTTATAGAAATAAGGGATGAAGAATAGAATGATACCCTGGAAGAGAGAGAAAAAACTAATTTAGACTGAACAACCAGTTCTAATGCAAATTGGGAATAGCAACTAGTAAACTTTTTTAGCGATTCTTGAGTTTCAAGTATAAATTGAATATTAAAAGTTACTGTTCCACACTCTTACACTGCTGGTGGGACTGCAAATTAGTGCAACCTCTGTGGAAAAGAATTTGGAGATACTTCAAAGAGCTAAAAATAGAAATACCATTCGATCCAGCAATAGCACTATTAGGCATCTACCCAAAAGAGCAAAAGACATTCTATAATAAAGTCATCTGTACCCAAATGTTTATGGCAGCACAATTCACTATTGCAAGAATGTGGAAACAACCCAAATGCCCGTCAATTCATGAGTGGATTAGTAAAATTTGGTATATGTATACAAGGGAATACTACTCAATTATAAGAAACGACAGTGATCTAGCACCTCTTATATTTTCTTGGATTGAACTTAAGCCCATTATCCAAAGTGAGGCACCACAAGAATGGGAAGAACGGGCTCCACTTGTACTCGCCATCAAATTGGTACTAACTGATCAACACTAGGGTGATCACGTGGCAGAAATACTCTCCAGGGATTAGGGGGATGGGGGGGTAAACCCATAACTAATGGACACAGGGAGAATTGTAGACGGGAAGGGCATACCTCTAACCCTCACTTGGGTGAGGCAAAGACATAAAATGTAACCATAATGTTTGTACCCTCATAATACCCTGAAATAAAAAATAAATAAATAAAAAATAAAAAATAAAAAGTTATCGTTCCACATTAGTAGGCTAACCCTAATGGCCTGACATCAGTGTTTAGCTTACTGGTGCTAACTTGGATTAAAAGCTTCGTTGAAGTATTTTGGTTGAGTCACTTAGAAAACTTGACTTGTGAAATTCTTATTTACCAGAAATCTCTGGGAGGCCCTTGTTATTCATTGAGTAGGAAAGAAAAGGAGGATTATGACAAGGGAGGAAAGAAAAAATGGATCAATTCCAAAATGATAAGCCTAAATTGCACTAAAATATTTCTGGGACACTGACATAAAATGTGAATGTACAATCAATCATTCAACAAATATATGAATCCATAATAAGTGGGAATTAGTATCAGTCACTTTTCTAGGCATTTTGGAAACATTAGTGACCAAAACTAAAAATCTCCTAATTTCTGCCCTTATAAAGCTTATGACCCAGTGGGAGTGGTGCAGAGACACACAATAAAAAGACACATAATAAACAAGTACATTACATTACAAAGAAAGAGATAACAGCGTTGGAAAAAATATAGGGAGGAGGTGGGAACAGGCGAGATGGATGCAGCATCAGTGATATCTGGTAAATCTTATGGAAAAAATAAGAAAAGTAAGACTTCATCAAAAACTTGAAGGAAAAATGAGGTTACTTAGTTAGCTAAAATGATATCGGGAGAAATAGTGTTCCAAGCTGAGAGAACGGTCAGTGCACGGCTCTAAGGTGGGAGCGTCTTTGAAAGCAGTAGACGACAGCAGGTACGCCAGCATGTGCAGAGCAGAATGAGCAAGAGCAGTCGTAGGAGGAGACATGTGAGAGCAATGGTGATGAGCTAGACCTTTGAGTTTTACTCTAGTGACGTGGGTAGCCATGGCATCACCCTAATCATCCCCCTGTTCTTAAAGGCTTCTATCCTGGGGACCTCTTCAGTTCTCCAGGGCTAAAACTAATTACGGACATTGGCCATTATGGCTGAAGCTGCACTACTTCTGATTCCAAGCACCGTCCCACTATCTTTGTTAGCGGAGCATGCACATCATCACTTGTTTACAAAAGCAGGTGGTAGGCCAGATTTGGGCCAAGCCCATAGTTTGCTAACTCCTATGAGAAAAAAGGGAGAATACAGCATTGGAGCAGGGGCAAGTAGGTAAGGAGATGCGACATGGTACAGGAGAAAGAGCTGTCATTAAACTCTGGCATCAGACAGACCTGTCCTTCAACTCGGCTCTTCCATGTGCCCACTGCACCCAGCAGACACTCAAAAATAGAAGAGAATGTTTACCAGATATCAGATTTCAGCCTAAAATCATCGCTGCTGGATACAATAATGACTTCGGAAATAAAGGTGAAAAGTTTGTGGAATAGGCCATTTTTCCCTTAAATACTTCTTCTGTCCTATTCTCTCCCTCCTGTCCTTCCAGTACTCTAATTAAACAGATTTATTCCTTTTGATTACATTGTGTGTCCTTACTTTCTGCTCTGTTTCTTCTGTTTTTGTTTCTCTTTGTACTTCCTTTTTACATATTCTCATTCACCTGTCTTCTAGTTTACCAATCCTGTCTCACACTATGTTAGTTTGCTATAAAACCTACCCAATGACCTATTAATATCAAATGCTGTATTTTTACATTCTAAAGTGTCCATTTGATTTTTTTTATATTCCAATTGTCAGCTTAATTTTCAATCTTTTCTACTATTTGACCAAATTTTCCTCTAATATCTAAATCGCATGTGTATCTCTCTTTCTCCCTCTCTCTCTCCCTCTCTCTCTCTCTCTCTCTTTCTCTCAGTTTTTAGTAAACCTAATGTATCCTAGGTATTGGCATGTCTCGTAAGTGTGGATATTGTGAGTAAAAAAAGAAGAGACTCTGATTGATTTTGTTCAAAGGAGTTAGTTTTTCTTCTGGTAGACAGATCTTGTTGAGGTGTGATTTTAGGCTTTGTTAGGGATAGACCATAAAATTTGTCATGTCACCTTATTTGACCCTATGTGCAGCCCTGAGTCCTTGTGGGCTTCTCCCACTTCAGTGCATACTCCAACTGAGGTCTCCACTGAAATTTTGGGATGTTTCCTGATGCCTCTCTACTTTGGCGGAGCTTAAACTCCAACCTCTATTTTCTCAGGAGCGTAAGTTGCTGAAATCTGTGATCAGCCTTTTAGCTTTCCAGCTGCTCTGAGCTTTGCAGAGTCTCGCTTGACTCATGTGCAGCTTCAGTGTTGTCCTTGGGCTTCTTTTCTAAGTTTGATTCAGTCTCGAAATCTGCTTTGTAAGTCCGAACTCCGAACTCTGGTATCCATTGCCTCATCCCCACAAGACTTTCTACTTGGGCCCTATTTCTCCATGCTTCAATGTGCAAAAGTACCTTAGGGCAAAAGCTAGGGAAAGGTGGAATTCACCATCTATGCTTTCCTTCTCTTGAGGACGACAGCACCTGTATTGCTTGCTCTCCAGGGTCAAACACTTGTTTTGTATATTTTACCCAGTTCTCATCAATCTGGGATGAGATACTCTGTCGTGTCCAGAACCAACTCCCTCTTACTATTAAGCTTACTATAATATAATTTCCATCTTATTATTCCATTTAAACTGCACTTGATAGAGTCACCAATGACTTCCACGATGCTAATCCAGTGCATTCTTTTCAGTCCTTATCCTACACTGTACATTTGACAGAGTTGACCACCTTCTGTCTTTGGCTTTCATATCATACACCCTTGGTTTTCCTTATCCCTCTGTGGCCATTCTTTCTCTGCCTTCTTTCTTGACTTAGTTTTCCTTTATCTATCCTTTAACGCAGTCCTTCTACAGGTCCTTATGTGCTCTTTTCTCCTTAGCCTACAACCCCTCCACAGGTGATCTTGTTTGAATTCATGACCTAAACTTCTCTCTTCTTCTCATGACTACCACTGCCACAATATGCTAAAATCTTTCCAATTTATGTTTCCAGCCCAGGGCCCACTTCTGAGCTTCACAACTTAGATCTATCTAATGGCTACTTGAGATCTCCACTTGGGTGACTTACAAGGATTTTCAAACTTAACATGTCTAGAACTGAACTATTTTTGTGCTCTATGCTGTCTTATCCCACGCCCTTCCCAAGTTCTTCGTCTCAGCAAAGGGCATCATTCTTCCCTCCACAACTCTCACCAGACATTTGGAAATAACCCTTGATTCTTTCCTCTCGTTTAATACACCAGATTTCAGCAGCTCAGCTTTTCATCAGATTTTCAATTTTATGAGCATCTATTTGTTTGATGGCTGATGACTTCACTGTTGCTTTGCTTATTTAGGGTTAATTTTTAAATGATTTCTAAGAGATTTAGAAATTTGAGAGCTATAGAGGTATGCTAAAGGTAGATTCTGTAAGGTTTGTCTTATAGAAAATAGCTAGCATCTTGTAAAACTACATTTGCAATTTCTGAAACTCCACTAGCTAGATGGACTCTCTATTTATGGTATGCAGGGTGAAATTTCAAATTTCAGGCTCATTTTTACTCACGAAAAACTGGGAGTTTAGATTTATCATGCCCTCTAGTCTATTACATGTCTTAAAAAATAAAAATACTTATTTAAAAAAAACAATATGTTTTAGCTAATGAGTTTCTGGAGAAATGATCTAAATAAATAGATACTTTTTTTTTTTTTATAAGTTTCCTTCAGAATCCCTTGACACAGGGTAGTATCCACTGACACTGGGTGCCCTTGGGCAAGTCACTTACCTTTTCCATCTTCATTTTCCTCATTTATGAAATGGTGAGCACTGTGGCTTTGCATCTATAACATATTATATAGCAAGAGGGACTTCCCTTGCACCAGGTACTCCATGAAGCATTTCACCTGCATCATCTCATTTAATTCTTATAACTATTCCTGCAGATAGCAAGTTAAAAAAAAATCAGCTTCATTTTACCTGAGGCTTAGAGAAGATAACAGCTTTCCTGAGGTCACATAGCTAGTAAATTTGGCATCCAGGCAATTTGTCTGTCTTGAGATTGCAAAGCTTCTAACCACCTATCTGGGATCCTGATCATTTTTCTCCAGTGAGTGCTTATGTCTTGCAGAGTGTGATGCTTAATTTTGTGTGTCACCTTGACTCAGCTATGGGATGTCCAGATGTCTTAATCCATTTTGTGCTGCTATACCAGAATACTTGAGACTGAGTAATTTTTTAAATTTTTTCAAGTTTTTTAAAATTTTTTTTATTGAGATAAAATATACATATATAATGTACCATCTTTACTATTTTTAAGTGTATAGTTCAGTGGTAATAAATACATTTATATTCTTTTCTTTTATCCTCCCTTCCCTGGGAAATTTATAAAGAACACAAATTTATTTTTCACAGTTCTGGAGGCTAAGAAGTTCAAAACCAAGGTGCCAGCAGTATTTGGTGTCTGGCAAGAGCCTGGTCTCCACTTCCAAGATAGCACCTTGAATGCCGAATCCTCTGGAGGGAAAGAACACTGTTCTTTGCATGGCAGAAGAGCAGAAGGGAGAGAGAGAGCCAACTCCTGCAAGCCCTTTTTATAGTGACATTAATCGATTCAAGAGAGCAGAGTTCTTGTGACATGAAAACTTCCCATTCAGCCCTACCTCCCAACGCTGTTACATTGGAGATTATATTTCCAACACATGAGTTTTGGAGGGGACATTCAAACCATGGCACCAAATATCTGGTTAAACATTATTTCTGCATGTGTTTGTGAGGGTGTTTCTGGAAGAGATTAGCATCTGTTTGAATTGGGGAATTGAGTAAAGCAGATGGTTCTCCCCAGTATGGGTGGATATCATCCAATCTACTGAGGAGCTCAATAGAACTAAAAGGCAGAGAGGAGTTGAGTTCTTCCTCTTTGCCTGACTGCTTGAGCTGTAAGTCCTAGTACTGCTCTTGGACTAGGATTTACACCATCAATGCTCTTGCTTCTTAGACCTCTGGACTGGAATGTCTCCAGCTTACAGATGGCAGATTGTGGAACTTAGCCTCCATAATTGCATGAGCCAATTTCTCATAAAAATCAGTTTCTCTTTCTCTTTCTCTTTCTCTTTCTCTTTCTCTTTCTCTTTCTCTTTCTCTTTCTCTTTCTCTTTCTCTTTCTCTCTCTCTCTCTCTCTCTCCCTCTCTCAGACAAATACTCAGAACTGAGGCAATCTCTAGAACAAGATCTCCTATAAATGCCAGAAGGTAAAATAAAGAGGAGTACAGATAGTTCCCCATTTACAATGGTTCAACTTACTATTTTGA
>CAUYSK010067196.1:0-22124 GCA_963575035.1 Avahi laniger | reverse complement strand
CCCTCAATCCCCTTCTTGGAGAGAAGGGAGGAAGGACCCCAGAGGGGGAGCATGTGCCTTCTGTATTAGGACAGCAGCTTCTGGAAGGAAGGCTGGACAGGGCATGGAGGTGTTCATGGAGGGCGCTGCTCCTTGCCCACGTCCAGCATTTGCCCTTGGGAGAGACTTGGCAGCTGTGGTCCTTGGCTAAGAATTAAATGGTAGGAAATGAGCTTTGGGGAAATTCCAGTCTTGATGCTTTGATGAGGCGAGAGCTGGCATGATGCCCCACCTGGGAACACCCTGACAGACCACAGAGAGACACCCCCTTCTCTCATCGGAACGCCGGCGAGGATACCCTTCCCCAGCCACGTGCAGCAGCCCAGACATGAGGTGCTACGGAGCTTTCTCCAGCACCCGGACACAGGCTGTCCTGTGTCTGGAGTTGTGGACATGTGTGCCCCAGGTCTGCATGCTTCTCCCTATCGCTGGTGTTCTTGAGTCTCTCTTCTATTCCCCAGGGATCATACAGGAGCAGGTAGCTGGGCAGAGCCAAGCCTGCGTGACCAGCCTGGGCCAACTTTTTACCAGCCCTGGCGAGGGCTGCACACAAGGCCTCCAGGAAAGCCACGCCCCATGCCCCACTTCTGCTCTGGCCAATGTTTTTCTCTATCTTCCTCCCCATCAACCTCCCACGTGACCCATCCCACCCCCAGAATATATCTCTGGCCTGAGGTGCACCTTCCCCTCAGCTGAGATTTTCTTCCTGGTGGAGGAACTGGAGTTGTTGGAGGCGTGGGGCAGAGCAGGGACTGGGGGACCAGGCAGGAGGTCAGGGGTTGGGGGGCCTGGGTTTGAGCTGGCCCGAGGCTCTGGGGCTGGGCTCTCTCTGCCCTCCACCTGCAGAACTGGGCTAACACCTCCTTGCTGCACCCCCAGCCTATATGGGAGGCTCCCAGGACAAAGGCCAGGGAACAAGCACTCCCCAGATCCGTTCTCTGTGGGCTCCTGCTGCCTGAGGCTGAGCTCCAGCTAGGGACAGCCCTGCCTGCCCCAGCACCCCGGCGTCAGGGACACGGCTCCTCTCAGGACCAGCTCTGCAGGTCGAGGGCAGAGCGAGCCCAGTCCCGGAGCCTCAGGCCAGCTCGAACCCAGGCCCTCTCCTCCTCCCGCCTGGTCCACGCCTGCGACAACTCCAGTTCCCCCACCAGGAAGAAAATCTCAGCTGAGGAGAAGCTGCACCTCGGGCCAGAGATATATTTTGGGGGTGCGATGGGGTCACGTGGGAGGTTGGTGCGGAGGAAGATAGAGAAAAATATTGACCAGAACGGATGAAGTGGAGTGCGGCTCCCTGAGAAGTCCTCGTGTGCAGCCCCTGCCAGGGTGCAGTGAACAGTCACCCCGGCCAGCTGCACGGGTGTGGCCTCTGCCCAGCGACTGACCCAGAGACTGGTGACCCTGCACGTGTTGCATAATCTCTCTAGCCTCACCTTCCTCATCTTTATTTTTCTTTTTTAATTAATTAATTAATTTATTTATTTTTCTTCTTCTTCTTTTTTTCTTTTTGACCCAGCAGAAGCTTTACATATTTATTTATTTTTTTCAGACAGTCTCACTGTGTTGCCCGGGTTGGAGTGCCGTGGCGTCAGCCTAGCTCACAGCAACCTCAAACTCCTGGGCTCAAGCGATCGTTCTGCCTCAGCCTCTCGAGTAGCTGGGACTACAGACATGCGCCACATGCCCAGCTAATTTTTCTCTATATATATTTTTAGTTGCCCGGCTAATTTCTTTGTATTTTTAGTAGAGACGAGGTCTCGCTCTTGCTCAGGCTGATCTCGAACTTCTGACCTCAAGCTATCCTCCTACCTTGGCCTCCCAGAGTGCTAGGATTATAGGCATCAGCCACCGTGCCTGGCCCTTCCTCATCTTTAAAACGGGAATGATAGTGATAGCTCCCTCACAGAACTGTTGAGAGAATCTGCGTAGTGTGCACATAGAGCTGAAAGGGATTTGGCTCAGAGCGTAAATGCTCAATAGCTCCCACTACGTGCGCACAAGTTCATTCACTCATTTGGTGCCCGCCATAGCTCAGCCACTGTCCTAAGGGCTTAGGATCTATCAGCGAACAACACAGACAAAGTCGCTGTCCCCATGGGCTTGCATTCTACTCGGAGTGAAAACTGTGGGGAGAGGAGACACAAATAAACACTAACCAGAATAAATAATGAAATGATAGAGCACCTTAGAAGGCTAAAGCACTATGGAAAAAAGAAAAAGCTCAGCAAGGTGAGGTTACCTGCTGTTTACAGACTTTGGATATCTGCCTTTTCTCTCATGCCCTCCTTCTAGGAAAAGGGACAAACCTCTTTTGCTTAAAGGCCTCGCCCCACAGATAGAGTTGCCAGCTCGTCCCAAGGTTACATGCAACTCGAATGAAGGTGACTCAATTTTAGGATAAATTTACTCATTCGTTCTTTCAACCAACAGATATCTACAGAATGCCTGGTTGCGGAGAGCCCAGTGTGGATCAGGAGCCCTCGTCCTGAGGGGTTTTGTAGGTGGGGAAAGAGCCGCGCGGGCAGCTGGGAGAGCCTGCGTGTTCCCTGCCTGCCCCGGGCCCCTCTCTGGATTCATGGGGCGGCTCCTCCTCGGCCTGCTTTGTCTGTAAATTTCTTCTGTAAATTGGACCATCCTTCAATCACTACTGGGAGAGAGAAAATAGTTGCTACTATTTGTGAACGTGAAGAGATGGTTTCCAAGTTGGTCCTTGGGCAAAACCAAGACCCAGCAGAGCTGTTCCTCACTCCCCAGGGGCAGGGAGGGAGGCCATGGCTATCTGTCTGGCCTGTGCCAGCTCCTTCCCAGCCCTACGACGTGGCCTTTGTTTTCTTTTTTCTTTTCTTTTTTTTTTAAGACAGAGTCTTGCTCTGTTGGCTGGGCAAGAGTGCCATGGCATCAGCCTAGCTCACAGCAACCTCACACTCCTGGGCTGAAGCAATCCTCCTGCCTCAGTCTCCCAAGTAGCTGGGACAACAGGCATGTGCCACCACGCCTGGCTAATTTTTTCTATTTTTAGTAGAGATGGAGTGTCACTCTTGCTCAGGCTGGTCTCGAACTTTTGACCTCAAGCAATCCTCCCACCTTGGCCTCCCAGAGTGCTAGGATAACAGGTGTGAGCCACCGTGCCTGGCCTCAACGTGGCCTCTGTTGCTCTCTGGGGGGGCCAACCTGTCCGGGGAAACAGTGCAGGGGAGGGGGCTGAAGAGTCTGTGTCCACAGCCTCTTGTCAAGGCTGTGGAGGAACAGAAGTGGCCCTTGTGCCTCTGGGAATGTGACTGCTCCTGTGGAGGGGAGGAGAGATGAGGTCTGAGGGAGGAGGCTTGGCCACATGGCTGGGAACCCAAGGCCTGTGTGTGTCTGACCACAGCGGCAGACGCTCCGCCTTGGGGTTTGGAGCTAGGAACAGGCCGTTCTCCCCACAGTCACCGCTCACATGGACCACAGCAGTCTCTCCTGCCACCGGCCCCCTCAGCTGCTGAGTCATGCTCCCTGGGGTTGGCAGAGGCGCCAGTCCAAAGCTGGGGCTGACTCATTAGATGATGAATTGCAGAATTCTTATTCAGGCTGTCACCGAGGCACTGGAGGGCCCTGCTCCCCTGCCAAGCCATTCAAAACATTCCCTGCTCACTTGTCATTCCTTCGCCATCTCGGGAGCCCTGGCAGTGAGGACAAGACAGCAGCGGGGTGCATGGGGGTGTCTCTGAGCACCCTCCCTATGTCAAGACCCCACACCTCCTCTAACAGGGATGGGGGCCCTGTCTGCACCGGGAAGAATCTCAGACCTCATTTTGTTCACTCTCTCATTTTACAAAGGAGGAAATGAAGACACTCGAGTGACTCGGCCAGGATTCAGAGCTACTCAGGAAGGCAGAGGACCCGGTGTCAAGTGCTGGGAGAGTCAGCTTTGGAGTCAGACAGTCAGTCTGAATCTAAGTCTGTTTATCATGAGCAAGCCTCGCCGGGCCTTGGTTTCCTTGTCTGTGATATAAAGTGCGTGCTTCCGGGAGCTGGTGGCTGTGATGCACGCACAGCAGCCTCTCCGTCACCGCTATTCGACGGGGAGGCCAGAGGCTGAGGTCTTTCCTCTTCCTGCTCACAAAAACTCGGAGGGGGGAGGAAGGAGTCTCCTTGAGGGGGGTCTTGGAGACTAGATCAGGGGAGTGGGTTTGGCCAAGGGGCAAATGTTCCTCAAGCCCAGATGCCGCAGCCCTGCAGGGAGGCTCACAGATGCAGCATGCTAGATGGTACCCAAACCGGAAAACAAGCAAAGCCAAATGTGGTGGGCACAGGCCCCCTCACCTGGGCCCCCTTGTCCACTTCCTACACGTCACACCTCCACGCGGTCATACCGCCACGTGTGCGTGCATGAGTGCAGCCCTGTAGGGGCCAGATCACCTGCTGGCTCCTACCCAGGGTTAGCCTGGAAGTGCACATCTCTGCCCAGAGCCCCACCTGTCCTGCAGGAAGGAGTGGCCTGGGATGAGGGTGGGCTCACAGATGGTACCTGTGCCAGTCACTCCTGCTCCTGCAGTGTCCCCAAGGAATCTGTGTGGCCCTCCTGGGAGCTCCTGGGGGGTGGCCTTGCTGATGTGATTCCCTTTGCTGCCTGGGCCTGGGTGGTGAAGATTTCCCATCCTCATGAACTCATCTGAGAGAATGTTTGGCTTTTTCAAAAGAACTTTATTAAGAAACAGGAAGGATAGAAAATACACAACCGAAGGAATGGAAGAGTTTACAGCTCATGTGCTTTATCCCGTGAAAGCCCCACCTGGGCTGGGCTGGCACAATGACTGGGCACTGACACCTGATTTCTTGTCCTCACCACTGTCTGTCTTGGCCGCTAAGGCAGCCAGTTCCAGCTTTCTCTGGAGACAAGTCAGGCTGCCTCCCAAACCGTCCTTATGTCCTCAGCATGCCCAGGCCCTCCTCTGCCTGGTTCCTTGCCTAGCACCCCAGGGGAGGTCTCATCTGGCTTTGCTGTAGCTTCCCTACCCCTCCAATCACAGGAGTCCGTGGGCCCTAGAAGACCTATTTTTGCTCCTGTTCGGATCCACTTAATTAAACTATACTTACGTTCTGCTACCTTCAGTCCACACACCTATTTTCCTAGGCCTGCATCTGAACTTGGTCTTCCTCCTGCTGAGAGCACCTTCCTGAGCGCTCTCTGACAGCCTCTGCCCCAGCTCGTCCCAGACTGCTCTCTCCCCAGCCCTGCCCAGTCTCCCACTTCCTTTCCCGGCAGCTCTAGCTCTCAGCTTGCCTGCCAGGGGAGACGGTCAAACACCATGATCTCGGCGCCCGCCTGTCAAACCCTGCCCAGCTCAGGTCACCAACCTCACCAACTTCCTCAGCAAACTTTTGACTTCTCTCTTGCACTTCTGTCCTTTGGAATTTTCTCTCTGTGGATTTAGAATATAACATTGCTTTATAGCTACATTAACAGTTAGACTACAGTGGAAGAAGAGCTGTCCCGCCAACCCCCCAATTACATTTTCTCTAAACTATCAAAAGATTCGGCCACTCTTGCCATTTTTAACTTTTTCTAAATGTCTATGGTTATGGGTCCTTAATTAGTGCAGTCTACTTCTCCGCTGGCTTACAGGAATGGCATCGAAGCTGGCCAGTGGTCCCTTCCGCCCCTGCAGTCACTGTTATGTCTTCAAATATGGCTTCTTCCAGTAGCTGCCGGAAAGCAAAACAAAACAGTCTCCACCAAAGATGTTCTTGATCTTTTTCCACACAACACGTACACGTAACATCCCCATACAAGCTTATACCGACAGAGGAGTATTTGGTCCGTACAAGTCAGGCAAACCTTTTCCTAACCAACACCTTCGATATGAACTTTACGGTGTTCAAAATACTCTTCTACACTTCTCATCCAATCCTCACAGCAACCCTGATGTACAAACCAAGGCTCCGAGGAGGTTAAGGAACCAGACCAAGTCTACACAGCTATTTAGCGGAAAAACCAGCGCTCAATGCAGGCTTCCCCTATCTCATTCTCTTCCCCTTTCTTGGTACAAAGAATACAAAAGAGGTTTTTCGCTTCCCTCCTCCCTACCGGAACGGAATTCTCCTTTCCCCAGGCGGTGCACAGCCTGGGCAGTTCCAAACAGAAAAAGGAACAATTTATCAAGTTAATTGTCATAATCCCGAGGTGGGTGGGAGGGGACAGGGCATGTTGTATCTTTCACGATGTTCCTGATTTCTTTGCACCTGGAGTTTAACTGAGAACCCCTTCCCTGCGAGCCTAGTGCTTTCTGTGGGATTCGCAAGGATTCCCAGGTCACTCAGTTAAGGTGTTGAGAATTTTACCTCCAAATCATGCTGATGCGACACTTCCCATCCATCTTTCACATTTTGCCAGTGTCGCGTGCCTTCTCACCCCTACCTCCTTATGCAGAAAATCTAGTATTTTCATTCATCTTCCAATACCCACTTCCTAGGATTCATATAGCTTCCTCGGAAGCTACTTGGTTCCCTTAGCTCTAGAGCACTTGTGGGATTGCTTTTGCAGCCGGGTGACTTTTCATTTCTGAAGGTCTCTATTCCTACTTTGCCCCCTGGGTGGGCCACACAGCTAGAGCCATTTCCTCAGCTGACCTCTGTCCGTTGCTCCCATAAAACTCTGGAGAGCTGCTGTTCCGACCCAAGAGTGCACAGCCCCCTGCAGTCCACGTCTCCCAGTTCTCCCTGCCACACACAGAGAAGCAGAAATAGAAACTCAATCTCTTCCCTTTTTCTGCCAGGGAGCCCAGCCTTGGGAGGCATATGGTGGACTGTCCCCACAGTGCCCCCTACTGGAGATTTCCCACATGCCAAGGTTTTAGACAGCTTGGTTGGCTGGGATATGACATTTGAGGTGGGAAAATCTCTGTAGAGTCACACCACTGTCCTGTCTCATCCTTTTCCAGGTATTAATTCACTTCACAGATACGTATTGAGCATCTACTATGAGCTGTCAATATGCCAGCTCTACAGTTAGAGCTGCAATGAAGACAGGCAGTGTCTGTGTCCTCGTGCAACCCATCCTATACTAGTTGGTTCTGTAGAACTTGGTTTTCAGTTGGTCCGAGTTATTTGATCAACTCAATGACACTTCCCTTGCCTTGCAGACACTCCACAATGATCCGATCACCTGAGGGGACCACCTGACCTCTGCAAACGCTCCCAGAGCGGTTCCTTGGTCTGTGGCCCTGCCCAGACAGGCCCCTGCTCTGAGAGCCCCGACCGGCTGGGATCCCCCTCCCTCGCTCCTGCCTCTTCTCCTGTCCGACAATCTCATTTGTTCTGACAGATTCACTCCCAAAGCCAGTAGTTATTCTTGAATATCATTTGCACAGGTATATATCCTTGAAGTAAATATTCAAGCATATATGTTGTGTAATGGATAATAACTGAAGCAGAAATGTACATATATGCATAATAGCACAAAATAACTCCCAAATCACTATTTACAAATTCTGAACCTATTTCCACTCGGTAACTATTCAGACTGACTTTACCCTTGTTGCTGTCACTATGTGATCGTAATCCCAGATTCTCCATTTTTTTCTTGGATTATGATTCTATCACACAACTATTTCTTCCCAATACTGTTCATCACTGTCACATATGAAGGCAACAGCTCATTCCTTTAACAGACCACAATCTACTCAGCTATCACCCCATAGTTGAGCAGTTTCCAGTTAATGACTGTAATATATAGGGCAGCCACAAATATCTCTTTGCAAATATTTTTTCTTTGAAATTATTTTCCCAGAACGTATTCCCCAAAGTGAGATAACATATTCTTACAACCATTTTTCCGCCTCTTGTCAAGTATTGCCAAACTGTTCTCCAGAAAGCCACATCTTATAGTGCCAGGGGGTCTATTTCTCCACAATATATTTTTAAAAATTTATTTTTAACAAATGCAAGTGGTTTTGTTTTTTGGTTTTTCATGTTACTAGTCCTCACCTGTGTGCATTTCCTCCGGGGTGCATGGCCTATTGGGGTCTTTGAGCGAATACACTCAGTCACTGCATATATCGGAGACTTAGCTTTTCTGCATCAAATCAATTCTACGTCGTCTTCTCATCTTTTTGGTTTTCTTATAATCTTCGTTATTCTTTGCTACACATACATCTTTAGTTTTTATATAATCTGTCCACCCGGACTTTGACGATTTCCCACACTGTTCTGATAAACAAGAAAGGACCTGCACATCCCATCTGGACTTGGCCAAAATCCCTCTGGTTCCCATGAACGCGCCATCATCCATGATCCCCGCCTGAAGATCCCCTTCCGTAGTCTCTCAACAGCCCCTGGCTAAATACGTCCTCGCAGCCTACTCAGCCACCTCACTTCCACCGCTGGCACCACCCAGAAAAAGGACCAGTGGTCCATCCCAGCCCGACTGCCCACTTCTCATGTTTCCTTGGCACCCACAATCCCACATCTGGCCTCTGGAGTTCACTGGCTTCCCCCAGCAACAGTGGCCCCTACAGAAGGACAAATTTCCTCACCCCTTCGTTCAGCCAAGTGAAGGCCAACATTTCTCAAAATGAATTTCACTGGAAAACTAAGCGAGAACAAAAAATAGACTCCAGGAAATGGAAGGACATTAAAACAGCAGTGTGGCCTCGTGGAGATCTGATATCCCACGGTGGTCTTGCTGCAGATTGGCTCAGTGGGGGCTCGTGGAGGGCTCCCCAGCTCTCATACTCAGAACCTGATATTCTACACTCCAACTTTGCTATTCCCTTCACAGCTGTTGAGGCTGACACCTCTTGGCCCCACTTGATGTCTGCATTTGTTCCCCATGAAGCTCACCCTGTACTTCCCTGGGGGCTGCCATTATTCTGGGAGCTTCCCTGGCTGTGACAGGCAGAAGATGTCATTTGTTGCTGTTTTGAAATCTCAACCCTCTTCTGACCCCACGTGACACTGTGCCAGTCTGAGGAGAGCCGGGTTCCCAGCTTCCTTCCAGAATGCACATCTGACCCACCCTGGGCTACATTTGCCCACCTCTCCCTGCAAAACTCCCCCTTGGCTACCCCATGAGGAATGATTTCGAAGAATGCACATCAGGACAAGTTTACACAAGTCAGAAACCTAAACTCTACAGCAGCAGCAACAGCAGCGACAGCGACCCGCAGAAAGCAAGAGGCTCCCAGCACCCCTCCCACCCCTCTCCTCTGCTCCTGCAGTCACGGCCACACTACCACCCTTGGTCCCCATCCCTGCATACCACAAGAGGGGTTAGCAGTTTGGTACTTCACATTGAAAAGTCGTCAACCCCTGCCCTTCAGGAAAATGTCCTCAGCCGCCACATCCCACGGGCAGCTCTGCCTCCCTCCTGCCCTCCTCTGCCCCCATCCCCTCCCCAGTCCTGGCCCCTTTAGCTGTCAGGAGAGCGGACCCGAAAGACGTGGATGGTCCCATTACTGAGGGACACGACCAGGTACCTGCCGTCCACCATGGTGGTCACCCGGGGCTTTTCCAGGCCGTGGTAGGCCGTTAGGAAATCTCCAATAAGTGACCCCCTTGGGTCCAGGATCACCACCTTGTTGACCTCTCGAAGGGTCAGAAAGATGTAGCCCTTCTTATCCACAGACACGGAGCCCGGCTGGCAGCCGTGCAGGCCTGGGCCCCTGTATTCTCCAATCACTTGGCCTAGCCCGTCACAGACCACCACGCTATTCTGCTGCCAATCCGACCCCACGAAATTGCCCTGGGGGCTGGTGGTCAGGAACACCAATGCCCGCAGGCCCCGGTTGGCCTTGCCCCCAGGGATGAACCGGGTGGCCAAGCTGCCTTCCATGTTGTACACCTCCACATGGCCTGCCACGCTGACGGCCACACGGTCCCCACTCGGCAGTGCAGCCACAGCGTGGCTGGCCTGGGAGAGGCTCAGGGCCCGGCGCCACTGCACCTCGCCATTAGGGCTGATGAGGTAGAGCCTTGCACCAGCGGAGAAGGCCACGGCCCCCTGCAGAGCGGCCACACTGCAAGGGGAGCAGCCCTCAGGGACTGGCACAGTGCCCTTGTAGTCGCCATTGAGGGAGAAGCGTTTCAGCGCCCGGTTCTGTTCATCTGCCACCAGGATTTCCCGGGGGCCGAAGGGACAGAGTCCAGTGATCCGGGGGGACCGCTTGTCTCCAGGCATCCGCGTGGGGAAGCTGCAGGAAAAGATGGGCCTGGGGAGGAGGCCAGAGCCCTCCAGGTTCAGCCCAGGTGCTGGGCTGGGTTCCCGGGAAATTGACTTCAGTCTGCCTTTGAACTTTCTCTTCTTGTTGGACATGCTGCCCTTCTGGTGCTGGGCTCCTCCTTCCTCTTGGGGCATCTGGGCTCTGTCCTTTTCCGGGGTCTGGGCTCTATCTTCTCGGGGTGTCTGGGCCCTGTCCTCTTTCGGGGTCTGTGCTCCATCCCTGCCCTGGGGCTGGACTCCATTCTGTCTTTCTGCCTTGGCCACATACTCTGTCTGGCTCTGTGCCTCATCGCCCCCCTGGGCGCCAGTTCCATCTTTCCCACTGTCAACCTGGGACTGCTGCGCCTCAAAGGAGAGCCAAAGCAGGTGGCAGTTCTTGTCCAGGAGCCCGGGATGCAGCTCCAGCCGGGGCAGCAGGCAGGGGGCTGGCCCAGGCGTCCAGGGGCAGCCCTGCAGCTGCCGGAGCCTCTGGGCAATCGCCCCTTCCAGGGAGAGGATCTCGGCCTCTCGACCAAGGCTGAGCACCCGGTGGGCAAAAGCGGCTGCCACCCTGGCCACCTGTTCGTGGCCCTCGAGCTCCGCCAGCCTCTCCCGAGCAGCCTCCTCGGCAGCCTCCACATGGGCCCGTAGCTGCCCCAGCACCTCCTGCTTCTGGGCCAGGAGGGCCCGGAGGACCCGCTCAGCCGCCTCCTCCACCTGTGTCCCCACCCGGGCTGCCTGCTCCCGCAGCTGGGCCAGCGCTTCCTTCTCCACCATCCGGGCCGCCTCCAGCTCCACCAGGTTGCTGTCCACACCCGCCAGCAGCTCCTCAAGGCCAGGCCTCCGGGCACGCACGGCCTCGGCCAGGGGCAGGCAGGGGTGGTCCAGGTGAGGGCCCAGGCGGCACTCTCGGCACAGCAGCTGGGAGCAGGGCTGGCACAGGAAGCGCAGCGCCTCCCCAGGGTGCTGGGGGCACTGGGCTGCCTGGCGCTCTCGTGCCTCCTCATCGTACCACCCAGCCCTGTAGCCCACCAGATCCACCACCCGGTGTGTGTGGGTCTGGCGGGTGCAGCGGTGCCCGTCGGCACAGGCCTGGCACAAGTCGTCGGCACAGTCCAGGCACCGGGCTGTGGCCGGTCCCCCGGCGCTGGTGCCCCCTACCAGGGGACACAGGGCACAGGCTGGCTTCCCCGCACGCAAGTCTCCGCAGGCCCGGGCCTTCACCAGGTCCAGCAGCCCATTGACAAAGAAGTTGGTCTTGAAGGCGGCCACACCCCCAGGCGGCACGGGCACTGTCTCGCGGCACTCAGGGCAGCGGACGTGGCCGTCCTCGGCCAGCTGGGCCAGGCAGTCCTGGCAGTAGGTGTGCAGACAGGGCAGCGTCTTGGGTGTCCGCAGCTGCTCCAGGCAGATCTTACAGGCTAGGAAGTCGCTGCTCAGAGCCTCCAGCAGGGAGGGAGAGGATCCCTGGGAAACCATCCTGCAGGCAGGGGGTCAGAGCCAGAGGTCAGAGGGCACCCCCATTGTGCCTCCAGCCCACACTCCCGCCCCTGTCTCAGAGTCTTACCTGAATGGCCAAGAACTTCTTCTGGTCTCCTGGGGCCTTGGGCTACTTGCTCTTGAGCTAGGGAGCTGGCCCTCCCCTCCTCCTGGTGTACATTCAGCAAATGTAGAAATGTCAGGGCTGCTTACGGTGTCAGGCCTGTGAGAAATGACAAGACCAGAAGTCCACAGGCCTCATGGCAAGTGTGGTCCAAGCCCTCCTGCGTGCTTGGTCCTTGGGTCCTGCTGCGTGGGGTGCCATGCGAGGGGCAGGCAGGAAGGACACAGAAGGGGGTCTGGCTGGGCAGCCAACCTTGATCCTGGCAGCTGGGGTGGGGTTTTTCAGTTCAAGGGGCCCTAATCCCCCCAGCCCCACACACCTGTCTTCTGCTAGACCCTGGGGCAGCATGGTGGCTGTGGATGCCCCACTTCCTGCCCCCACTTTTCCTGAAGTGGACATGGCAGAAAGAAGCCTGAAGGGAAGGGCTGCTCTCCTTCCAGCTGCTAGACCTCCAGGGTGGCCTTGGACTTGGCTCAACTCCTGGAGTGCTTTTCTCTTAGCCTTCCATGCTGAATGCCTTCCAGAAATCTCTGGAGGGGAGGAGTCGGGAGCCCCAGCACAGTGGCTGAGAAGTACTTGATAAGGAGACTTGGTGAAGTGTCCCCTTTCCCGGGGCTGGCAGAAGAGCTCCGCGAGTGGGTGGGGGTCTTCCTGGAGGGAGCTCCAGGCCTTTGGCTTCCTAAGGGGGAGGGGGTGCTGCTTCCCGCCTGCCCTTGCCTCCTGCCGCCTCCCGCCTTCCGGGTTCCTCTCTCCCCTCTCCCTCCCTTCCTCTTCCTCCCGCGCTCTCCACTGCCTCCCTTTGCCTGCCTGTCCTCCCCCCGACTCCCTGCAGGTCAGCCCTTACCTCACCAGAGCTGACCCTGGCCGTCAGGACTGCAAGGGGGCCAGGGTCTGGACGCGCTATTGCTGGGCTCCTGGAAGAGAAACAAAACTGAAACTAATCGTACTTGTGGTGCAACTTCCGTCCGGGCCGGGACGCGGACTGGCACAGGCTCAGGCCCCGCCTTCTTCCCCACCGCAGCCGGGACCTCTCCCTCGGAGGCCCCCACTGCAGTGCCAGGTGTTCCTGTCCCTCTAGCCTCAGGGGACTGCCTGAGTACCTACTCTCTGAGAGTTTGTGTCCAGGGTCAGAGGGTTTATTTGTGGGAAGCAATTAGAGCTCCTCGGTGACTCAGAGACGCCACGTCCCCAGGCCAGGTCTGCAGTGCTAACACCCCAGGCAGGCATTTCTCTGTAATTCCAGCCCTGGGTGAGGCTTGTCATTCTGCAAACCTTTGCTGAGCTGCTGGAGAGACTGTGGGGGCCAGATAGGGAGGCTGGGTCTGAGAGATCAGCGAAGGCTTCCTGGAGGAGGCACCGGTTGGGTATGTCTGAAGAGGGCACAGAGGTTTGGGGTTCACTAGGGAGAAATTCGGGCAGAGCTTTCTGGGAATCAGGAGCAACAAGTGTTGGGTAAAGAGGAATGCACTGCCTGAGTGGCTTAAGGTATTACAATTTAGGATGGTGTTTGTGAAGGGGATGTGGGCGTGGTGGCAGAGCAGCTTACCCAGGGAGATTCTGGCTGGATCACAAAGGGCCTTATATTCTATGTGCAGGGTCTGCATTTTATCAAAAAAGCCCAAAGAACGATTGGAGGATATTGTGCCCAACATTTCATGAACAATTTGCAGAACAGAGAAGTTGAAGGCATTGCAATGAATGCTCATACACCCACCACTTAGATTGTACAGTGATCGTGTTTTCTGTAGTTGCTTCATCACGTATCTGTCCCTGTATGTATCCCTTTGTCCACACGATGGAATTTAAGCAGGAAAGTGAACTGCCGAGAACTCACTCTGGCAACAGCCTGGAGAGCGGAGGTTTGATCCCAGGGTCCAAGTGAAAATGGAAGGGCTGAGACACAGATGCCAGAGAGGTAGGGAGAAATACAGATATGGTCTCAGATGCCACGGAGAATGCTGCACTTCCAGAAGGAGGAGGGGTTGTCGCTGTTGAACGCTCTAGACCAGATGGTCATCCAAGATGAGGACAGAAAAGTGTGTTGGTGCTCGTGTGTCCGTAAGTCTATGCGTGTACCTCCCTGCACATGCCACACCCGTGGCTTCTCTGTGTGCTCATGTGTGCACCTTCGAGGAAGATTGTTGAATGCCTACTGCGGCCAGAGAGCATGCCGTGTACTGTAGAATATGCAAAGATAAACAAGATACGCTCCCTGTCCATGGGGAGTTTCTAATCTAACAGGAGAGGTGCAACAGGAGGCAGGAAGACAAAGGCCAGGTAAAGGTGTCAAAATAATCATGCCAAGGGCGTACTTTTATTGAGTACTACTTACCATGTACTTGGTGTGGGGTATTGTAAGCATAACCCAATTTAATCTTCACAATAGCCTGGCCAGATAGGTATTATTATCGCCTTCTTTTACAGATGAGGAAACTGTGTTGTAGAGAAATAAGTAAGTCACTCAAGCTCACATAATGTGCTATGGGAACGTGGAAGTAGGAGAGTTTGATTTCTCCTAGGAATGGTGATGGCGTGGGAATCAGGAAGGCTTCATGGAAGAAGCAGTATTATGATGGCTGCCCTCCACCCCGTAACACTGAGCAATTGCTCAGTGCCAGGCCCCAGGGAGAAAGGTCCCTGAAGTCCCCCACACTCAGGAGAACAGACTCCTAGGTCTCCGACTACGCCCAGGAATAAGTGCTACCATGGAGACTCGTAGACAGAGGGCGCTCAAAGCCCTGGGAGAGGAGGAGCTTGGTGCTGCTGGGAGGTGGGAGTGGGGGTGGGGTTCCTCAGGGTAGGTTGGGGGTGGGCTTTTCAGCAGGGACCACAGGTGGCCAGTCTGCTAGAAACTAGAGTGTGGATGGGTGCTGGGAAGTGGCTTTAACATTTACTGTTGAGAATCCTATAAGGCCTTAAGGTCATGGGGCTCCATTACAGGATTTTCATCAGGCAAATGTGGGCTTTGTTCTCTATTAGAGGGGGGTGGCCAGCAGAGGTTTGTAATCTTAAATTATAAAACTAATGAGAATAATTTAAAATAAGATTCAAAACACTGATATCATCATTGTAACACAGTAAATATTTCTTTCCTTTGGTCTCTGTCCCTATGAATATATTTTACGTAATTGTCTTTATGGTGTACATACACTTTTTGTCTATAAACATAATGCTGTATCAGCTGTTAAGCAAAGCTGGGGGAGGCCATTGCTCTGGCCTGAGCCCTGCACTAGGACCCAACAGACCAGCCCAAACCAAAATGGAGTCACTCATGCCAAATGCCACATAATCAAAGAGAAACTTTCAGGAAACAGATCCACAAACAGACCAGTTTTTCTTTAAAACAGGAGATTCCAGTCTACCTGAGTCACCATAATAAGGAAGTTCCCTCTGCTCTAACCTTACAAAAAAGTAACCTGAAGTAACTTGATATTGACGAACTAATTTTTTTTCTATTATTGTTTCCTTGTTCCTACCTTACAAAACCCACTGTTGTGCTATTTTGTAGAATGGCAGGCTGCCCCATTCATGAATAATGAATAAAAACCAATTACATCTATAAATAAATTTGTCCTAATTGTGTCTTTTGACACATTTTCTATGTTTCTACGAATACATATTCTTCAGAGTTATTGGTGTTAATGGCTGCATAAATTATACACCTTAATTGATTTAACTATTTAGTAATATACTGGTAAACTGACCCCCGCCTCCCCCTCCAAAAAAACCCTTGATTTGTAGCTTTTGCCAATTTCTGCAACGTAAACATGGTGTAAATACTCCCAGCATGGCTGGTTTTGTGCCACCAATGGTTTAACAGTCAGCCTGCAAAATTCCTAAAATTTAGCAATGGGCTTTCTGGAGCCAGTACTCTTTGGAAATTTTTAGAACGTTCTGTTTGATCTCAGGGTTCTGGGTTTCACAGTGAGCTCATTCTGCTGGGCATTTGGTGGCTGTTTTCAGTCTTCCAACACGTGCCCTTGAGATCTGGGAAGTTCTGGAGTGTTTTGTTGCTCTCCTGCCTGTTTCTCTGTTTCCTTCCCTGGGACCCTCCTCATTCAGATGTCGTACTTCCTGGGTGGCTCCTCTAATTTTATCTTTTATTTTCCATTTCTTTCGCTTTTTGTACTGCTTAACTTAAGCCTTCCACCCTTCTATTGTGTTTTTCAAATCTGCTGTCACAGTTTTAATTCATGAATTCCTTTTTTCTTTTTTTATACTATATTTTTACTTCACAAAATCAATATCTTACCTCTCTGAGGATTAATGATAGTGCTGTGTGTATGTGCTAGTTTTCTTTTCCTTACATAGTTTCCATTTCCTATAAATTATTGTTTCCTTCCTCCCTTCCTCCCTCCCACATACATATATATATTTTTTATAGACAGAGTCTCGCTCTGTCGCCCAGGCTGGAGCACAGTGGCGTGATCACAATTCACTGCAACCTCAAACTCCCCAGCTCGAGCCATCCTCTTGCCCCAGCCAGTGTTTATATTTTAAAATGAGCTTTAAGGCCAGGGTGCAATGGCTCATGCTGTAATCCTAGTACTCTAGGAGGCTGTGTCAGGAGGATTACTTAAGCTTAGGAGTTTCAGACCATCTTGAGCAAGAACAAGATCCCATATCTACAAAAAAAAAAAAAGAAAAGAAAAGAAAAATTATCTGGGCATGGTGGCACGTGCCTATAATCCCAGCTACCTGGAGGCAGAGTCAGGAGGATCGCTGAGCCCAGGAGTTTGAAGTTGCAGTGAGCTATGATGAGCTACTGTACTTCAGCCTGGGCAACAGAGAGAGAGACCCTGTCTCAGAACCAAAACCAAAACCAAAAAAATATAAAATATATAAAATAAAGTTAGCTTTAGGCTGGGTGTAGTGACTTACGCCTGTCATCCCAGCACTTTGGGAGTCCAAGGAGGGAGAATCATAGCAATCTCAAACTCTTAGACTTAAGTGATCCTCCTGCTCAGCCTTCTGAGAAGCCTGGACTAGAGGCATGTACCACCATAACCTGGCTAATTTTTTCTATTTTTTAGTAGAGACAGTGTCTCATTCTTGCTCAGACTGGCCTTGAACTCCCGACCTCAAACAATCCTCCCACCTTGGCCTCCCAGAGTGTTAGGATCACAGGCCTGAGCCACTGCTCCTGGCCAGAATACACATTCTGTGTAGTGGGCTATACCAGCTAGGTGTGTGCAAGTACACTACGATGTTCACACAATGACAAAGTAACCTAACAACACATTTCACAGGATGTATCCCCATCATTAAGCAGCACATGACTGTATTTGTCTGCTAAATTTAATATCCAGTCCCACTCAGAATCCATTTCTATTGACTACTTTTCTTGCTGAGAATGAGACACAGTTTCCTGTTTCTTTGCCTGTTTTTATAGTTTTTGGTGCCAAGAGTTGCTGCTGCTGTTGTTGTTGTTTAACAACTTGATGCTATGGTTTGAATGTGTCCCCCCAGTTTCATATGTTGATTGGAGACAGGGCCTTTGGGAGGTAATCAGAATTAGATAAGGCCATCAAGGCGGATTCCCCATGATGGGACTGGTGGCTTTATAAAAGGGGGAAGAGAGAACTGAGCAGACAGGCACACTCTTGCCCTTGCACCACTTGATGCCCTGTGCCATGTTATGATGTAGCAACAAGGCCCTTACCAGAGCTGGCACCATGCTCTTGAACTTCCCAGCCCCTAGAACCATGAGCTACATAAACCTTTGCTCTTTATAAATTACCAAGTCTGTGGTGTTCAGTACTAGAAACAGAAAACAGACTAAAACATTTTTGACTTAATCTGAATTTTGTCTCTCCAGTGGTATGTGGTCACTGCTTTCTCTGCTTGGTCTTTCTTTTCCTATTTTTATTTTTTTTGGTCTGACGTTGGGCTCTTTCCTGTGTCTACATAGCTACGGCCTCAGTCAGTGACTTGGGCAGAGGTCGTGCTTGAGTCCCTGTAGCCCTTAGGTATTCCATCCTCTGCCAGGTGCCCTGTGCGTGGGCCGGAGAGCACACTTAGAGTTCAGCTTGTACTTCCTCAGTTTCTTTTACTTTCTGCCCAACTCCCTTAGGTTTTCCCTGCACAAGCATGTCTAGCAGGATACTTAGCAAAATTCGCATCCCAGACAAATGTCATTAAAAGGAGGCACGTTCTGAAGGTAGTTATGCTACAAAATAGCTTAGAATGAAATGATCCTATAATACTCTTTTAAAAATAAAATTATAGTCCTAGGCCCAGCCCTCATCGCCTAGTGCCAAGGCCCAAGGCTCCTATGCCCAGTGGTGGCAAAACCTGTGTGACAGGCCAGGTCGACAGTGGCCTCTTTTTGCCCTTTACCCTGCTCAACCTCTCTGACATTTGAAATGGTGATCACTCCTTTCTCAAGCTCTCTTCTCTCGGGACTACGCCTCCTCCTCTCCTGCTCTGACCACTCCCCTCTGCCTGCTCCCCGCTGCCAGGCACACCTGCTGCCCAGGCGCCACAGCACTGTCGCTCTGAGCTGTCTTTGCCACCCAGGCCCACCAGAGGGAGTGCCGTCCCCTGCTAAAGCTGACTGCCTGCCCTGGGAGCCGATCAATTACCCAGTCACCCGTAAAAACCACCTCTCCTCCTCTCCAAGCATCACACAGGTCCTCATTTCTACCCCCGCTTTGGGATTTGTAACCTTTCATCCATCAAGACATAACGTTGCCACGGCAACTGCCACCTTCCTTGTCTTTTCCTCCTTAGCCAGTTCTGTGGCTAATTTGAGAATGACTCTCCTGTTGTGGGGCTCCTGTGTGGTCACTCTCCCCATCAGTGCCAACGGTGGCTCTTACAAGATCCCAGGACAACCCCGTGTCCTCGCACATTCAACAGCTAGAGAAGGATGGGGATGGAGCACAGACCTGGAGACCAGAGCCCGGCAAGGTCCCGTCAGCCTGCGGCTGTTCCCGACAGTCATCAGCGCGCCTGTGTCTCCTCTGGGCTGCCAGACCAGGGGCCCCGCCCTCCACCTCCCTTTTGTTCTAGGAAGTCTCCCTCAGAGATCGCATTTCCTCCTTGCACTGCTCCTTCCACCCGAACCCCAGCTGTCAAATCTAAAGGAGCACCCAAAATGTCACTAGTCAACACACATTTTCGTGCCTATGTTAATAACGAACGTTTGAATGAACAAAATCCATAATAAACATAATATCACCCTTCTAAGTAAAGACAGGACCAGTGCGGCTGAGCTCTCTGTTGCCTCTGCCGGGCACTGCGGGGTTTCACCTTCCGCCACTCATTCAAGGACCTCTCCTCTGTGTGTCTCTCTCCTGCGACATCGCCTTCCCTCTCTCCACTGGAGCCTCCCCTTGGCATATTCCCCATCTTAAAACACAAGAAAACCAGTCCCCTGCTTCACCTTGTCTGTCCCCCTTCCCCATAACTGGCGTCCCTGCCTTTGTTCAGGCTCTCGCTGCCATGGCCAAGGTCACCAACAACCTGCCTCTTGTCTGTGCTACTCTTATTTGACTGTAGCTTTAGACAGAGGAGGTCACACGCTCCTTGAAGCTCTTTTCTCTTGGCCACTCGGTGTCTCATCTCTCTGGGGTCTCTTCCTGCCTCCCTGGCCACTCCTTCTCTGGTGTTTTATCATTCCTGGCCCTAAGTGTCAGTGTGGGTCAGACCTCCTCTGTGTCCACACTCCCTCCCTGAATGATCTCATCCAGTCCTGTGGCTTTAAATGATGTTATATCCTTTACAGAACGGTAATTCCCAACCCCCTGTCTCCAGACCAGACCTCTGCCCTGACCTCCAGACTCATGTCTCACTCACATTCCCACGTGTAGGCCTAACAGGCATCCCGTTCTTCATATGCCCCCAAATGGAGCTCCAGCTACCCCAGCCCAACCTGCTCTCTCCCCTTCCACAGACATCGCCCGCTCTGAGATGCAGCTCCATCCCTCTGCTAGCTCAGGCCACACCTCTTCTTCCATTGCCTTCTGGATCCAGTCCATTAGCAAACTTGTCAGCTCTGCCTTCAAAAATGCATCCGAAATCCAGCCTCCTCTCCCTCCTCCACTGACCTCATGCTGGAAGAAGCCATGAACCACAGTGATCTCCTCACTGGCCTTTCGGTGTTTTCATTCTTGCCTTCCTTTGAGATTTCCCGAGACGTGCTCTGTGGACAAATACGTGGACTTATAAATGTCTCTTACGTGCTTCAGAAAAATGTGTGTTCTTCGAATTTCTGGGATGAGAATTTTATATATGTTCATTGGCTCAACCTTGTAACTGTCTTGTTCGATTCCTCTGTGTTCTTAGTGTAAATTTTTTTTTCTGTTTGATATTAATCACTAATCCATGCAAATATCTCACTAAGCCTATGAATGTGTTCATTTCTTTTAGTAATTCTGCCAGTTTGTGCCTTGTATATTTTAAGCTATTTTAAATTTATACGTGCTGGAATTGTTACATTTTTCCAGTAAATCGAACATTTTTTTTATCATGTTGCTAATATTGTATGTTAACATCAATCAATCTTTTATATCATTATAATGCTTTGGGCCTTAAAGTCTTTTTGGTTCTCAAGATCTCAATTTCCCTAAGGAAATCTTTATCTTCAAGTTAATCAGGAAATAGAATATTGGAATAAACTACTGATAAACATGAACTAATGACAGTTATGCACATTTTGGGGGGAGTGTTTTTCTGCTCAAGAAACAGAGACTACCTATCATCAAGAGCCCACATGGGCCATTCGCAGATGTTGACCACGTACCGGGTTCCAGGGAATCAGAGTAAGTTCCAGAAGACCTGCCTGATTCAGATAACGGTCTCTCACCGCCATGAATAACTTTAGAAATCTATAGCAGAAGGCTAAAAACACATCCCAGAGGCGAACTCCTCAAAGGCCGAGACCTAAATGTGAAAAATAAAACAACAGAACAAAGAAAACAATGTTGGAGAATCCCTTTGAGACTTATGTATAGGGAAAGGCTTTTTGAGCCAAACACAAACTATGTGGAGAAAAAAGTTTTTCGATCAAGAAAGGGCGCTGCAGAGACAGTCAAGATTTGGGTGTCCAGGTGGGAAAGACCTTGCAATGTCTGACATTGACAAAAGATTAATATTCAGTAAGCTCCTGTAAATCTATAAGAAAACAGCCGGCAACCCAAAGAAACATAGGCAAAGATTATGAGACCTAATGGCGAACAAGCATTTTAGGAAGTGTCCAATCTCACTGATAATTGGTAATTTTACCCCTATCCAGTGGCAGAACAACTCTGGAGATGTGGTAGGAGTGTGGATGGGCACAGCCACAGGGCAGCATCTGGTAATTTAGGGACACTAAGTTACATGTCAGCCCGATGCCCCAGCAATGCAACTCCTAGAGAAACCCTCGTGTGGCTAGGTCTTAAAAACCCAAAAGAGTAGAAACAGAGGCTTGGCGCGGTGGTTCACGCCTGTAATCCCAGCACTTTGGGAGGCCGAGGCGGGAGGAGCATTGGAGGCCAGGAGTTGGAGATCAGCCTGGGCAACATAGCAAGACCCTGTTCTCTATAAAAGTAAAAAAAAAAAAAAATCGTCAAGGTGTGGTGGTGTGCACCTGTGGTCCCCGCTACTCAAGAGGCGGAAGGATGGCATGAACCCAGGAGTTCGAGGCCGCAGTGAGCTGCGACTGCATCATTGCACTCCAGCCTGGGTGACAGAGCAAGACCCTATCTCTAAAATTAAAAAAAAAAACAAAAAAAAAAACCAGAAAAGAGAAGATCCCCAGAATGCATTCATGTACATAAATCTAAGACACTTGCATAGATAAAACAGCATGATATAACTTTCAAGACTACATAAATATATTTAAGTATAATTATGCAAAAGTGTAATTAACATATGTTCAGCACATTGGTGTGGGCACCGACAGAAGAGCAGAGGACACAGGAATCAAGGGGAAGTCGGATGAGAGATGAGCCTTGTCCAGGATATCAATGATGGGGTGAGCTGAGCGGTGTAACCAGCTCGGTCCTCTGCACTGAGGTTCTGATCGCTAGTCCTCTGGGAGAGCGGTGCTCACACCGGCTGGTATCCAAACCACCCAGGCCGCATCCCATGTCCATGAGCTTGAGCCTCCAGGGTATTTGTTAGCGCTCAGGCGATTCCAATCCCACCATAGTGCGAGGACCACTGGTCTAGGAGAAGAGGGGTGCTCCGGGTTGCATTATGTCTCCTCCACACTCCTGTGCTGAAGCTCTAACCTATAGTACCTCAGACCGTGATTTTACTTGGAAAGAGGATTGCTGCAGATGTAACTCGTTAAGATGAGGTCGTACTGGAGTGGGGTTG